>CM024614.1:51291190-51523163 GCA_014182575.1 Eucalyptus decipiens
ATGCAAGCCCCCTCCCTGGACCCCAAGAACACATAATAGGTAGATGTGATCTAAGTACCACCAACACTGATATGCAATGGGCGACATGACATGGCATAACATGCCGACATTTCTCAAAAAATAGAAATTTTGACATGTTGGGACACGTTGTATACTAAATGTATATTTTTATATATACATGATTAATTATTATTTTTATGATTATTTTTTTATCAAATTAATTTGATTCAAATCCACAAATAAAAAAATAAATAAAAGAGCCTAATTTTGGGGTGGCTGGGTATGTGACTTAAGTATATATATTTTTAGTAGATTTACTTTTTGACCCCTTTTTTTTTTTTTATTGAAAATGTTTAAAATTGACCCATGCGAGTCAGCATGATGTGTCGGGATGTTGGACTCACCACGTGTTGGATGTATAACATTTGTTGACCGCGTGTTGGTTGCGTGTTGGTCACGTGGATGGTGTCTAACAAGTCCGACACATGTTTGACTTTAACACGAGGCCCCGGAGAGTGTCCGTGCTACCTTAGATGTGATAGTCTACTTGGAAAATGCTAACCATTCAGTTGAAACGCTTGTTTGTAATTTCATGCAGGAAACTAGCAGTATTTTATTTTTCTTTTTTGATCGATAAACAACACTTGATTAATAAGGTACATTTTGAAGGGTAGTTCAGTGCCAAATTTCAATCATTAGGGGTCATATTATTGCAACTTCTGTTACTTAGGAGTTCAATGCAAGTAGCATTCTTTTTGGGGGACTGTGATATGACTTGTACGGACAAGTCACCTGTTGTTCTTTCATTAGTCAATTGTGATGCTGATTAAGTGCTTTTAGGTAACTGGTTGGGTTGTTGAATACCAAGATAATCTAATTGGGCTTGGTGTTGATGAGTCCCTGGCACAAGTTTGTTCTGAGAGTGGTTCCATGGATCCCCTTATGAACTCATATGTTGAAAGAATGCAAGCTACTACACGGGTGAGTTCATCTCCTTATTTTTGGATTATGGACTAGTCTTTTTAACTTTTAGTAGCCATACATCTTGGTACCGTGTTTTACTTTATGTATCTTTCCAGAAATGGTATATGAATATTCTCGAGGCTGATAAGAAGCATCCACCAAAGAAAACTGAAGATGGGAAGTTGTATACGCCAGCTGCTGTTGACTTGTTCAGGATTCTAGGAGAGCAAGTTCAAACTGTCCGAGACAATAGCACTGATCTAATGCTATACAGAATTGCTTTGGCTGTTATTCAGGCAAGTTCGGCTGAAATATTTTTAAATCGGTTGCTCTAGTGTCACTTCTTTGCAGTTTCCTTCTACAGCCCAAGTTGGACAAGACACGGTCCAAAGAAACATATTGGAATTGTGCAACTGCATAATCAAGTGATTATATTTGTAATTGTGCAACCATGGTATGCCTTGTCACTCTGTGGGTCATCATCTCAAACAATCTCTAGTTGAGACATTTCTAGAAAGGCATGCATTATTAAGTGATTATCATTTCATCTGGACCATTTAGACGTGAATATTCTTAGGCTGCTAGAGTGTATGTTTGTGCTCTCTGTCTACACCTTGAGAGACATTATTAAGTGAAGCTGTTACTCTTGCATTTGTTGGTGGTTTAGAGAGATAAATTGAAATCAACAAAAACTATGTGGGCTTAATAGGAGCTGGTATAGATATGCAATAGTGTCATTAGTTATCTTGACTTCCTTTGCGACTAAGAAGCAAGGAGATCAAATGGGAGGCACGTATGTACATGGGATAATGTTGATGACTTTTGTGCTATGCCTACACTCCAAAACCATGTGAACTTCCATAATGTTGGACAGGAACTTCCTATTGTTACATATCATATTTCAGGTTTTCCCGTTTGGTCTTGGTTTGTGCACCTCATCATTAGGTTCATCACCAAAACGACACTTATCCTGCATTCAGTCTTGGATGCTTTTCTGTTCTTCATGTGGTCTTATTGTATTTTGCCGTGTGAGTTGGCAAAATTTCCACCTTGAGTGACTTATATATTATCTTTTTCACCTCTTCTTGCAGGTTATGATTGATTTTCAAGCAGCAGAAAGACAAAGACTTGAGGAACCGGCTTCTGAAATTGGCTTGGAATCGCTATGTGCGATGGTTGGTCCCCTTTAAGAAATGGCTTTTCTCCTCTCCAGGTGTTGTTACACGTTTGTGTTTTAGAACTTATGTTTCCCCTTCCTCTATGACAGATAAACAACAATTTGCGCTGCTATGACCTTGCGATGGAGCTAAAGCAACAGCACTATGGAAGCGCTTCCACAAAATTATTCTGAGCAGGTTGGCCTTCATCTCCATGCTGCATGTTTTAACCCAATATTAGGATAGTGTAGGTTTTATACTTCAATGTTGTTCCAATGGGTCATTACAACTCCAGGTTGATGCCAATCTTCTAAAAATGTTAGCATATTGGCTGCATAAACCTTCGTATCAGAAGTTGGGGAAAAAGTGCTTCATCTATGTTGTAAGCAGATCAACTTGTGCATGTAGAAAATGTAGAGCTTGATAGATTGTTGCTTGTCGTAGCATGTGCCTAGAAGGTTGTATTGCCAGATGCAATGTGAAAAATCGAATGCAAGACTAGTGATCAATCCTTTAGCATTTCAACCATTATAGTCGTTACATCAACCAGCTCACTGGCAAAATTATGAATTGTGTATATTGAAATACTCCAGTATGACTACATTGGAAGGAATTGAGGGTTTGCCAATATTCTGAAGAACGGTAGATCCATACTAAGTATAACATGACCTGATTAATCTTTGCACTAAGGTACTATGCACCCACAATGGAAGGCACTTACATCCATATCAATTTGTCCATTGAAGTTGTATCGTATCTGCATTAATATATACTCTGGTAATTACTAATCTTTTCAGTGCATTGACAGGTCAATTTTGAAGACACATGCAAAGGGTTCTTGGAGGTAGCAAAGGTATACTGATGCTCATGGATAATATTACCCTGACATTTCCGTTGAGGTCCCATACCCTATCTATACAATATGGCATGAACATGCATTTGCATACAAAACACTTCATCCCGAAGTCACACTGACCACTATCACAACCTGGTGCAAAACATTTACCACAACAAACCATCATAATATTATCATGCAAAAACTATTAAACAAGAGGGAATATTAGTATGTGGCCTGCAATGTAGAAACATTCAACCCTGTCTTACAACCTTAGAATAATTATTTATATGCTATGTATGTCTACCTGGTTGATGTTTGTGCAGCATTAGTATATAACTGATTCTGATACTTGGACACATACCCATTCCAAACTGTCTTAACGGGTCCAAGAACTTGATTTTACACTCTGTTCTATTTGACTAGTGCTTGACAGGTTCTTTTAAATCACTCCGCATATCTTAGAATAAGTCTCATCTATGTTTAATTTCCCTGCTACTCCGGGTATAGTAGCATTTGTGATGCATCTTTCTGGACTTCTGAAGCTGCCAACTGAAGGCTTGTAGTTAATGGCAGGAAGCTGTCCATCAAACTGTTAGTGTTATATTTGAAGATCCCGGAGTGCAAGAGCTGCTTGTTAAGCTTTATCAGAGAGGTAAAATCAATATACCAGCTTGATTATGTACTTTACGGATTGTTTACTCGCAGCTTAACTGTATGTCTGGAGTGACTTTTGCTTTTAGCCTTTTGCTTTAACCATTTCTTGTAGCATTTCAGTTTTATTATTATCTAGCATCGAACACTCTAGCCCTTTGAAATTATCTTGTAACTGTATATCTACTGTTTACGATTGACAGCTAGAGTTCTTTGTCATTAGTTTTGAAGGAACTACTTTTGTGGATAGCACAAAGCAACTTTTGGACGATCTAAACACATTTCAGAAATTCTCAGTGCAAAAGAGCAATGCACATGTTCCATAACATATGTGTACTCTATTCCTCACCTCATGTAGTATCTTGAGGGCTAGTTGATTTTCTTTTTCTTTTGGGGGATGAGAGATTGTATAGGTGGATTTGTCTGCTGATTTTTCATGTTAGGCAACATAAACTGAGAATTTCTGCTGAAAGTTTTCAATATTCTTAAAGTTGTTTAAGCTGTTTTTCTCCCTTCTCTCTCTCTCTCTCTTTTTGTGTAATCACCAGGTCACTATATTAAGCTTCTGGTGCGAAAAGTAGTCACCACCATCATAATGGATCTATCAAATGTTACTTTTTCAATTAAGCACTTGGAATCTGTTTTTTGCTATTTTTCTTTTCCCAAATCATAATATGCAACGAACTTTACATGTCAGAGTTACCGTCTCCATTTTGAAAGTTGTAGTTATCACTTGTTGTTAGTTTTAGCAGGTGTTATTCACTTTGTGCTTGGTGATCACTGTGAATATGGGTTTCCTATCTTCACAAACTCTCTAAATGGTTTTGTGCTGAAGCAGCTTATCAATTTAATTTACTCTGACATGGGGCTTATATATATTGTAATAATCCTTTTCAATTTGATTCTTGTTTTTTCTACTTGGTGCAGTTCAAGCCCTTAGCTTTGTTCAGGCGCTTCTTATTTTTGGTGCATTTGAGTCTCAGTTTTTGTGATCCTAGTTTCTAGACTAGCTCGTAGATGCCCCCAGCCTTGTCATAATTTGTTATCTCTCAATCTTCTCTTCATGCATCAGTTATCCATTTAAAATATTCATTTCCTCTGCATGTCCTCGCTGCCACTATCAAATATCCTGTTAAATGCATGGCTGGCCAAACTGTTGCTCTGTAGTACTTATTGTAATTAGCTTTACTATGGTATTTTTGGGAGATCTGGTGCTTTATCTACTGATAATATAAATCCTTGTTGATCCTTCAAATTATATTGCTTTTATGCTTTCATATTTATGTGTACTCTCATGATTTTGTTTCAGAGTGGTATGAAGGACAGGTTACTGAGTATTTAGTGGCCACATTTGGTGATTATTTTGCAGATGTAAAGATGTAAGTTCTTTCAGTTTGAGCTTGCCTGAAGTTGTTTATTTCATAGGTGGTTGAAAGTGTTCTTATACCACAAATATGTAATAGTATATGGTCTAAATCACGGGATTAGATGGACTAGAACAACCAGAAGTCATAATTCTCCGTTTGTATAAGGCAGATGCATATTTTTGGATAACCTAAAATGCACAAAAATGGTTTGCCTATCCCAATTTGACTCTTCTTGAGAGCCAATAGGTCAATATGATTAAGTGAGCTTATTCCAACATTGTCTAAATGAAGTAGTTCTTGTCCTGTCTGGGCAGGAACAACAATAGCAAATGTTCTCTCTCTCTCTCTCTTCTTTGGGGGAAAAAAAAGATGCAACAAACATTATCTTAGTGAAGTGACCTGCTTGAATATTTTTATGCCACCGAATTCTATCAAATATTGTTTCTTTGTGAGGTTCCTGCTGAATGTAATACTGGAGTTGCATTTATCTGGGATATAAGCAGCATCCTAGTTTGCTCTGGCTGATTTTGTTCTCCATTTGTGATTTAGAGTGTCCAACTCAAAAGCTTAACCCAGTAGGTTGAGGGAGACAATATAAATATAAGGCCTGTATAGAACTTATAGGCAATTGTGTGAGATACTTTAACACCTGTTCTCACCCAAAAATCGAAATGTGAATGGCATGCCACGTTCAATAGATGAATGGGGAGCCTGACATGCAAAATAAATCTGGGGCAAAACTTGGCTCTAATACCATGTCAGAATGTCCAAATCAAAATCTTAAGCCAAGAACTGGAGAGAGAACATGAAAATGAGGCTCATATAAATCCCATAGACAAAAGATGTGGGATACTTCAATAGCAAATAAGCATGAGGTTGGTCGGCTTAGTTTTCTATGTTGGAACAGACAACGTTTGTGCCTTGAATTCATGAAAGCGACCTTTAGAAGGGATTGGATTGGTGGAACTTGAACAAAGAATTATTGAATCTGATGCCAAGGCGTTGAAAAATAATCTAAGAACCGCCACTAGACTTATTTGTAAGGTCCCATTGGCGTGCATCCAGTATTGTTGCTTGACTTGACATAATGTGATGCAGTGCAGTATTAAGAAGAGTTTCTTCTCATTAAATTCTTATCGACAGGTCTCATGACTTGAGCTTGTGCTGCTATACGGTGTTTCTTTTCTTTAAAGTACATAGGTTTTGCTATGCCTTAAGCATTGTTGGATGCTTTAAGCATTATCAGCGGATTTGTGCTTGTACTATCATGAGATCCCACACAATATTGCGAAGATATTTAATTTGTTGGCAATACACTTTTGAGTTATGTGATTATCAATTATGTAATAATCAAGAATGCTTGAGTGTTTAAGGTGATGAAACATTGAAAGATGATGCACACATCATCCATCTCACAAAGATTTTTGAAAGGAATAGCATATGTTATGGATTTAATTATATAGACTTTTATAAACCATGTGGTATACAACCCAAGTTTGATGCAAGGAAAAAATGTCCGAGTGTGGCAGTTGATTAAATTCAAGTTGTTGTTATGTAAACTTTATTCACTGCTTTCTCTCTGGATAATAAATTGTTGTTTTTATTTTCAAGTAAAAATGTTTGGTTGAAATTGTGGGTTTCAAAAGTCACAGGAAATTTTTTCATAAATAATGAATTAAAAAGAATCTGTTAAATAACAATTATCGGAGGACAAAGGGAAAAGAAAGACAAACTAAAGCAAATAACAATAATAATTTTTATTTTTTATGAGTTATTATTTTATTGATCAATGACCAAAATATCATACTATAACTTACCGTCACATTCATGTAATTAGGTCCTCTTTCTTCTGATCCATTTGCTCCTCTGCTTGTTTGTCATCGTGCTTCCATTAATCACCTATCTTCCCGTGCTTCAATTGTACTCAGTTGTTCCCACTCAAGAGTCCATTCTGTTAAGATCCAACTTCCTTCAATTAGAATAACTGATTTCCTTTTGCCCATGCTTTCTTGTTTCATTTAACTAATGGAAAAAAAGACAATGGTGACATAAATGTCAAGTTCTTTTCTGGTGGTGTCCAATAGCATTCTGTTTGCTTGAATGCACCAGTGGAATGTGTGAAGCGTTTTCGTTCAGTTCTTTAAGGTCAGAGTCTTGGTAAGACAGATGAATGATGATTTGATCTGATGCAGAAACATGAAATGCCCCAAAATCAAAGCTTCTTTGCTTTTCTGTTAAGCAAGCATAGTACAAAAACGTGTGACTAATCTCAATATGTTGGATAAATGATGAATATCTCATTGGGTTTGCTGTGTTGTTTAATAACTTTTGATGAATTGTTTGCTTGGTTATAGGTGTGCTGATGGCTGCCTATTTTAGTCATATTACTTTAGAAACAATTACTTGTCATCCATATCTAGAAAATTATCATGTGATGTGGCCTGAGTTCCAAGGCTAACCTTGTGCTGGTTTCTTGTATAATTGACTCAAGGTACATTGAAGAGAGATCATTTAGGAGGTTTGTTGAAGCTTGCTTGGAGGAAACAGTGGTTGTTTATGTTGACCATCTTTTAACACAGGTTGGGCATTGTCTCTTTCGTATGTTAATATGCTTTTCCATGGCACTAATCGAGGAAATAAAATTTCTGTCTTATGAAGCAGTGTCCTGGAAAGGTTCATCTGGGCATTGTCCTTAGCTAGATCATTTTAACATGAATATCAACCATGCTTCTGGTGTGCTTTCTTTGTAGTCTGATGAATTTGTAATGGTTGTGATTGTAGAGAAATTATATCAAGGAAGAAACCATCGAACGGATGAGGCTGGATGAAGAGGTTCTGATGGACTTTTTAGAGAGTACTTAAGTGTCTCAGTAAGTGTGACTTCGATCTTGTCAAATACACCTGTAATTCCTGTAGTGTAGTTGCATCTGCATTTTATTATTTTGTTCGCTAATGCTTCCATCCCTTGGATGTCTTTGAAATTTGCTACAGAAAGTTGAGAACAGAGTCAGAATACTGAGTGATTTGAGAGAACTTGCATCTGCTGAAAGCCTTGATACCTTCACCCTCATCTACACCAATATTCTCGAACATCAGCCTGACTGCCCGGTATGTTGCTTCAGCATGTGTAATATTTTAGCGTAGTTGGAGAACCTGGTTTGATTTGTTATTTCTTAATGCAAAGCTTTATGAAGTGATATTAGAACAGGAACTTGCTGATTTGCTTCTAGTCTGCAATGATGTGCATTGAACTTGCCGAAGTTTTCTAATGATTTTTTATGTGTAATATTCTCATTCCTTAATGACAGCCGGAGGTGGTTGAGAAGCTTGTCGGACTCGAGAAGGGATACCAAGAAAGGATGCTAAGGAGGTATGCCCAGATTTTCAGTTAATTTGTCTTGAGATATTAGGGGACAGCGTTTTGTTGATTACTTTATGGGAAAATGATGTAAATGGTCCCCGAACTTTGGCCTGATGTGTAATTTGTTCCTTGAACTTTTAATTTCTTTTCTACTAGGTAATCTAGTGTCCTTTTTCAGTTTATTATAATTTTTTCCCACAAATGCAGTGCGAGTTCCCACTTTACAGCTCAGTTATGGGTTTGGGCGGTATTGCTAACTGCTGATATACGGTTCTTGAAATTGTTCTTTCAAATGCAATCAGTTTGTTTTTTCTTCAAGTCCCTAGAAAGCTAATAATTGGGAGGGTTCAGGTCTTGTCTTCTGGTTTTAAGCAGCACACATTCTTGATCATTATACCATTGTGTTGGCAATACTGAGTGCATCTAATTCATGGATGTGAGCTTCACCAATCACCATTATTGTGTTCCACAAATTATTGTCCAAAATTGACAAGCTACACATTTGGTCCATGGTTGAGCGAATAACCGAAGGAAGAATGACATAGCAGTAGAGATTGGATGCATGCCCAACAAAAACGATTAACTTGCTGGCTCATAAAGTTTGTCTTCTGTTGTCCTCTCTTTGCTTTATTGGAGGAATATCATAGGGAGCTAGGGAAACTCTTAAGATTCAATTTGTCATATTTTGAGCATCTAATCAAACTGCTTTCCAATCCTCAGATTTTTTTTAGTTCTAGTTTTACATGATGCTAAATGCGTGCGTGAAAATTTCCTGTAGCGTGATCCAATGAGTATTTTCTTGTCGAGCAGGTTGTTCAAGAGTGTAAAGAGATTTATGAGAATTCACTTGTTGATGGGAACCCCCCGAAGGCAGGTTTCCTTTTCCCCAAGGTGAAGTCCTTATCAGCTTCCAAGGGCTCTTTGTGGAGAAAGTTGACTTAGTCCTGGCGGAATCTGCATTTTGTATCTATTGGACATGGCTCAAACTTTTGTTATTGCTAGTGATTTAGTGCTTTCCTCTCGTAATCGAATGTAATTGTTTTGACTAAATTTTCGTAGGTTATCCTAGTCTTTCTTTTGTTTCATTTTTCATTTTTATTTTTTTGAAGGGTATTGGATTATCATAAGGTGTAAATTGTGTAACTAGTGGGCCACTGAAGTTTTTGCAATTGTAACTTCTTACTGCACCGGAGGAGCTCTCCTGTCCCTTTGGAATGCAGTAGCGGTTGAATCGGGAATGTTCGCAACTTTTCTGAACTCTGGTAGCTAACTTGTAGCACACCTAACGAGCACTGTCTTTTCTGGTTGGTCGAAGAACTCACCATAATGCGCGGTGGCTGAAAAAAGGGGAGCTTTTATTGGGTATTCTCGACCCATACAAGCCGTCAAATCCTTTAGGTTTTATTGAGATCCACGTGATTCTACAGCTCATGTGAGCATTTACTTTCCTTTCTTTGCAAGGCTTGCTGGCTAGCTCGCGCAGTCAATGAGAGATTCTGTCGCCTTATTAAGCTAGCTTTGAAAGCGGATATTTGAACTGGTGACTGCTTCATGCGACGGTAAACTAAGGAATCAATGAAAATTTATTTCGTATAACAAAATAACTGGAGGAGAGAGAAAAGTTCAAAACTAGAAAGTCTCATTAAAGAAAGAAAACAAATGGGGAAGAGAGATGGGCCGGGGAGAGCTGGGTGGACAACAGGTGGACCATAACAGAGCCACCTTAAGGGTGGCACGGTCACAGGCGACCGCTCCTGACGATGTTTCAGGCCGTGGGGACCCTAGCTTGAATTGGGCGTCAGATGATTCTGTTAGGTAAGAATATGAAATCTTTTATGTCACTCAAAAGGCGAGGTTTTAGTGATTGAATTAAAGTAGATAAGCTAGCTGATCAATCTTTGAATGAGTACTCACCAGTAAATGCAAAGTTTCAGATGAGGGAATACTATTTCATAGAATACTATTTGCCATGGAAGAAGATGATTGCAGGGGGCTGACATGAACCCGAAGAGCCAAAACTTAAGGCTTTGTTGCCCTTGGCCAGCTTAGGAGAGGCTCAAATGTGGATGCGTCGGACCATGTTTGACTTTTGGCTGACTTCTCTCCCTCTTTCGTTTCCTTCACATTTTTTTTCTTTCGGTTTTCCTAATATCAAAATTTACTTGAGATTTTATGTTTTACTTTTTCAAAAATTATGCGGATCTAACTCCATGTTAGCCTTAGATTTATGTAGTCAATTTATGTCGAAAATCATTGATGTGACGGTGCAGTCATTATCAACCATCTTATGTGACACATAGTCACATCCATGACTATTTGCGATGATTGGCTAGAAAGACTTTATTGGAATCTTGCATAAAACTTTATGCTAGAAACTTTCGGAGTGGATTAGCATTCATACAATAGGTTATAATTGATTTGAGTAATTTTCCCGATTTTGTAGTATTACTTTTCGAATGACATTATGCTACAATTCTTTTTTTCACTCTTCCATGCACAAGCAACAATTAATATGTGACAAAATCTACCACTTGTTAGTAATCTATGTGCTGCGTAGATCATATCCTTTCTTAGGATAGTTAATCAGACTGAAATCCATAGAATCAGTGAAACTAATTTACAGACTTGTGGACAATGAGAAGTTCTTTGGTGAGAATCTTCAATCATTACAAAAGATTTATATATATATATAGAATTTTTTGTTGCTTGATCGCACATATTTGAAGAATAATCTACAAACAAAATTGCTTATATATGGAGTACATGACTAGGACGTGAATGAAGCGACCTAAATGAATATACGATTTGACTGGAAAATTTAAAAGTATCGTGACCTTCATCCGATTAAAGGAGAATTTGGACATATACATATATAGAGGCAATTTTTCAAATCTTTCTTGGTTATAATATAGTCATTTGATTATCTTACACTGGGCTGGGAAGGTATCAAGGCTGCGATAGTAAGCAAACATGAGATCTCCCCAAAAATAAGCCTTCCCCTACGCATCCAAAGAAATAAGTGAAGCGATGCGAAGGCAAAACCTAACAATCCCCACGCACAAAAAACAAAATTCACTACTCGCAGAAAGAGCGTGACCACTTCTAGTAAATGTGTTGTCCGTGGACAGACTGGTTTGGTACCCGATCCGACGAAATTAATACTGAGATCAGAGGGTTTGGACAATGTAAGATTTCTAGAGAGCTTTTAGGGTGATGGAGGGGTTAGGATAAGACCACATCACATTCCAACTAGTGGAGTATCGCAGGTAGGGACGAGTAAAAGGAACCGCTTGGACCAGATCTGATGGCTGGTTCCTGAAGCCATTAATCTGGTTCCCGTTTCTGGGTGTGGAAATGGCCTCCCGAATCACCCGGACTGGACGGATTTTTAAAATTTTTAAAATTTCTTAAAAATCTGTAAGAAAAAGGAAAACCCTAATCTCTCTCATTTCAGACTTCACTCACACACGAGTCGCACAACTCCTATTTTACTTATGCACGTGAATAAGATGACAAGAACAAATCAAAATACAACAGTAGTGGCTCATTCCAACAGAATTTTGCCACAAATTGGAAAAATCTATGTGGAACTTGCAATAGTTTATACCAGGAAAACAGGTCATGTGATGTCCCGATCCGTCATTTAATCATGCGAAGTCGGCAAGTGCAATACCGGTGCATTCTTGTTCAATATGTTGTGCATGCGACGGCTTCGATCTCGGCGTTCCAAATGGTCTCGCAGTATTAGAGGAAGCACGTGAATGACATATCGGTGGTTGACATGATATCAGTCTTGCGTAGTTTACTGTATTCAAATGGCATACGATTGTTATTTTACGTCATTAATTCGTAATCTCTTTTGGGTCGTCTCCTTTCCATTACTTTTGCGTTCGCAAGAGCTATTGAATGTCCAAAAGTTTGATTCCGAGTTCATTCCGATGAAGTAACCCGCCTATCGTTTTCTGCTTCAAAGTCGACCCAACAATGGAAATCAAGGGTGCATAGAGTAAGGCAAATTTTCCTTAATCAACAGCTCATGAACGTGTAAACCACGTCCGTGTGAGGAATTCCTTTGGCAAGTGGAATAAGTGACCACAAAAATCGAGTAAAATGCCATCAAATTTGCTCTTCATTTGTATCCTCTTCCCGTCACCCGTGCGGAAAATTAAATTACCCGAACCATTCATGGCGTGGATGACTTTTGATTGACTTCGACTGCGCATGCATACCAGCATGCTGAGTCACTTTCGAAAATTGGTCGGAATCACGACATTTTCTTTTCAGCATGTATTTACTAGTGCGCTGTAGTGACCGGCATATCTTATGCCATAATTCCTTCGAAGAATTGGCAAGTCCATATAGAGGAGACCCTTGGCACAACCTGATGTGAACCAGCACTAATCTCACCACACAAAACCGCACTTTGCGTCTTTCCCCGAGAAAGCTTACGCGTCCTCATGCTCGAGAGGAACCTACCTAGCTACCTAGCTACCTAGCTACCTAGGGGGATGATTATGGATAGGGAGCACGCTTAAGCTTGACAAAATCTTGCAGTCATATTGAAAATCATTAAGACCACAATGGAATCTCTGTTGCCTTTACAAGAAACTCAGAACACTCACGTAATTTTCCATGGACAGTTTCATCACGCGACATATCCATTAATTCATTTGAGACATTATACTATTTTGACCCGTCTCATTTCGAACATCACGTTTATATCCTTTGAAATATGGATAGACACTTTCCTAGGAAGTTACCTATCTTAGTAGTGCTCTAACTTGAGCATGCTTAACTTTGTAGTTTCAAAGCAAAACTTGCCATTAAGTCAAAAGACATTTCTTGAGTTAATTTTAATTTTCACATGTATATTCCAAAATCATTTTCCCCTCGTTTGGTGCACACTTTAGTTCATTTCTAGCCCATTTGCCATCCTAAAAGTTTGCTAGAAACCGTTTCTTATCCAAACCCTTTGGTCCCCGTGATCACTACCCTCCCTTGTCGGACTAGGTCATTATAGAGATACTAAAAGGTAGCAAATGCTCAATCCAGACTTTTATGCAACAAAAATGCAATTTTATTACTAATATTATATTTAATCCATATCACTTTCGAACTATGAGTTCACAAACTTAAAGAAAAGATAGCATTACTTAGCTAGAAACTCCTAAAACCAAACTACGAAGGTTACTCGAATTGTTGAACTTGCAATCTTATCAAATAAGTGGGAAGCAACATAAAAATATAGTAAAATGCTATATCAATTACGGATCGGCTAAACCAAGCTTACTCACTAACAAAACTATTCTTACGTGATAACAAAAAATCTCTTCCAAAATGGATATTCAAAGCTATCTACATGTGAAGCTTGAGCGCAATACTTGAGATATTGTGACATCCTTGAATTAATTTACTTGAGGTATTGTCCGTTCTACCCCATCCCATTCCGAAGTTCAAGATTTTGTCATTTAACATACAAGCAAAAACTTTCCTAGGAGGTCACCTATCCTAATAGTGTTCTAACTTCAGTATGCTTAACTTTGAAGTTTCATAGCAAAACTTGTCATTACATCAAAAAGCGCCTCTTTAAGTTGATTCCAATTTTCACATATATATTTCAGAACTGCTTTTCCCCCTTCAATACACAATTCGGTTCATTCCTATCCCCTTCGCCATTTTAGAAATGATAGCTGTGACTGCAAATGGGTGAATTTACCGGTGTGAAAGGTTGCTTTTCTCTAACTTTGATTTCCAGGCATGGAGTGAGGGAACCAAGAAATACGTGGTCGGATGGACCGGAAAACATCATGCAGTGCCCTAGCCCGCCTGGAACTAGCTTTCTGCAGGAAATCAATTTTACGACTGAAGAAGGAACGTTGTGGTGGCATGCTCACAGTGATTGGTCACGAGCCACCGTCCGCGGGGCCATCATTATTTTGCCAGCTATTGGTACCTCTTATTCGTATCCCAGGCCTCATGCTGAAGATACCATGGTTCTTGGTATACCCCGGTTACCTTGATCTCTCTTTCATAACTTTGTCTATCTCTACCACAGAAGTTAACACTCAAATCCATGTTTGAGTCACGAGTAGATAGTCAAAGTACTTTGGGACATACTCTCATTTGGGCCACCTAAACTTAACTTTTTCGTACTCCAATTGATTCTTGAGCGAATTATCGATAGAAGGTTTAGCGTATTGGTCGATAGAAACGGAAGTTCAGTGATCTGAAAATACATCGAGGACCCACCAAGCAAGTCACCTCGTTCAATTTTCACTTTCTTTTGATTTTATCTTCGATGCAATGGCGAAAACGCAACACCTTTACAATCAATGAATGTCGGCAACATCATGGTTCAAAGGCGATGTCAAGGCTATAATCATGGAGGCCCCCGCAACCGGTGGGGATCTTAATACATCGGATGCTTTCACAATCAATGGCCAACCAGGAGATCTCTACAATTGTTCAAGTAGTAAGAAAATATTGTCAATTGATTTCTCCAAAAATTGTCGACCCTGTTCTATTACTCAAGAGTAACAAATGTAGTTGCTAATTTCACAGTAACTGCACATGGATTTACATAGCTAGTCCTTTTCTTAATTTGTAGATAGCACGTATCGTCTAATGGTCGATTATGGCAAGACATACCTCCTTCGAATAGTTAACGCTGTGTGAACAAAGGGATGTTTTTCAGGATCGCGAACCACAGTCTCACGGTCGTTTGGATGGACGCTGCATACTTGAAGCCCATAGAGACGAGCTACATTATGATCACTCCGGGCCAGATGATGGACGTCCTAATGAAGGTGGACCAGGAGCCGACCCACTATTACATGGCCGGAAGCCCATTTGCCGATACCACGGCCCCATTTAACAACACCACAACCACGGCGATACAGAGGCAACTTCACACCCCTGCCGTCGCCTTTTTTTCCGGCGCTACCCACCTACAATGACAAGTACGCCGCCATGAACTTCACGGTCCAGCTCCGGAGCCTGGCAAGCGAGCTCATCCAGTCAACGTTCCGAAGAAGATCAACAAGAGGATTTTCTTTTGCTGTCTCCGTGAATCAGATATATTGCCCTAATGCACCGTGTGCAGGACCAAATGGGAATAGGCTAGCCGCAAGCTTGAACAATAGAAGTTTCAAGACACCAAAGATTGACATACTTCAAGCCTACTATTGGTAGACTAACTTGACTGGGGCTAATTGTGCTGGTCTTTTCTCAGAGTAGGCCATTTCTAAGGGCTAATTGTGCTGGTCTTTTCTCAGAGTAGGCCATTTCTAAGGGCTAATTGTGCTTGTCTTTTGAGAATAACTAAATAGCCATTCTTTTGGGTGATTAATTGATAATTATGGTATTGGATTATCGAGCAGGAGCTTGCCTGGAGTTTACAATGCTACCTTCCCGGACAAACCACCATACTTCTTCAATTTCACAGGAGATGTCGGGAACATCTCGGTGTCCCCATGTCTGGATACGGCGGTGAAGATGATAAATTACGGCACTGCCGTTGAAATCATATTCAAAGGGACCAACCTCGGCGCCCCCGAGAACCATCCGGTGCATCAGCATGGCTACAGCTTCTACATGGTCGGGATGGGATGGGGGAATTTTGACAAGAAGACCGATCCGAAGACGCATAACCTAGTCGACTCGCCCGAGGTGAACACGTTCGGAGTTCCTAAGAATGGATTGGCTCACGATTAGATTCATCGCAGACAATCCTGGTAAGCTCATGATCATTTCGATAATACTATTTATAAGATCTCCATCGTGCATTTTCGTGCATTAACACGGTCTGTTTGTACCGATTGGTGGGGCTATAATGTGAGGATTTGAATTCGCAGGTGTATGGTTCCAACACTGTCATTTGGAAAGACATACGACCTGGGGGATGGACACCGTGCTCGTCGTGAAGAATGGCAACACCGCGGCGACCACCATGCGGTTGCCGCCTCATTACATGCCTCCTCGTCACTAATCCCATTTAAGGAAATTTGGTCACTTTATGGCTCCGCTTAATATTTTATTAACGCCACTTGTAGATTTCCCTATAAATTTAATTCCTATTAAGTTTATCCTGCGTACAATATGGATAAGAGGGTGTTCTCCTCCTTGTGATGTCACTAGAGAATTCGAATTGGCTGATTGAGATCCGCATACACTAATTGGATTTTCCTGGGAATTGATAATTGCTTAAATACAGCGCCTCGTAATCTCATTGTGAAGTTTGATTACTATAGAGCCTCACGAGAAACACTGGATCGAGGACCGGTGATGTTGTATCCGGTCAAAATCTGGGTTATGGGTTGAAGTGGGTAGCTCTGGACCCATAGATCACGGAACAAATACGGTAGATAGGCCCAACTACCACACTACACATATAGAGGCGAACCCTCGTTACTGTACACGCAATTCTCACCCGCATATGACTCGCACAAAGACTCCTAAATCCAAATTGAGACTTTTCTTTCACCATAAGGGAAAAATGAAAAAATTATCAAATAAATCTTAAATCTATTATAATTGTACTTATTTAGTTATAAACTTATTTTTTGACCAATTAAGTCTTAAACTTTTTGCAATTATATCGGTTTAGTTTTGTAGCAACCCGATCTCACCACCCTCGATCCCTCATAATCACGAGGAGAGAAAATGGGGAAAGGTCGGGTTTAGGGATACTTAATCACGAGAGTTCCCTCATGGCTTGTGTTTCAAAAGACGTCATCATATCGCATTTCGGATCAAAACTCTTGTGAGTTCCCTTCACGAGATTGCGAGCTCTCCTAACATGTCCATGCGTTTCTTTTTACATTTTCGGGATCATTAGTTTTAAACTAAGCGATCATGTGTGATTAGTTATTTTCATTCTATTCTATTTCTAGAAAAACAATAAAAGAAAGCAATCAATGGAATTGAAATTACGAGACAGTGAGTGAACAATCAAGGAAAGTAGTGAATCTACCATGCAATCCTAGAAAATATAAAAGAGAAACACAATTGAAAAAGATGAGAGAAAGAGAGAACAACCCGCAACTCGTCGGACTTTATATAACAAATGGAACCCGAGACATATATCGGGGGAAATGAATAGTACATGATAATGGTTGGAATGGACATTGACCTCCACCGTCTTTGTGCTTTCTCCATCTTTGGGATCCTAATCTAAACCTAATTTAAGAAACTTTAACTAGGTGTATACAAAGAAAGTGAACCGTCGGCAGGTTAATTATTACCATGGCATGCGCTAATCACAAACACAAGCAATCTCAAGTGCATGATGGGATTGATATTTCAAATAAAATATTTCAAAATCATTTATGAAAAGTTTTGAGACAAAGTAACGTCTCATCTATAAAGGCATTCAATTACCAAGGCTAGCTCAGGGCTCGCGTAAATGCACTTACAAGCGTCGCAAGCATTTTGAATACAATTCAAGTCGTGACTTTTACGATATCAAATCAAGATTTAAAAAATTTTGAAAATATTTGGGATTAAAGAATATCTAGGTTCTGAAACACATTCAATTGCCAAGACTAGCAGGGCTCGCATAAATGCACTTACAAACGTCGCAGGCATTTTGAATATGGTCCAGACCACAATTTTTCCTTAAGCCAAATCGAGTTTTGGAGAATAACTTTTTAGAAATTTTTTTCTTTTTGGGAAACATCACATGTATCAAATCATTTTTTGAAAGATGCAATTTGAAAAAGGTCGATTATTTAATAACAAAGATCAAAGTATTTATAATAATTTTCATGAAGTTGGCATGGCCTAATTTCATGCACAAACTAACCTAAAATGTACAACTGAATAATCACAATCATGTTTATATTAGGAAATTTTAGAACAAACATATAAAGATAGCAAAATTGGGCAATACCTAATAAAAATTTGGCAATGAAAAAATTCCTAACATGCATGACCTGATGATGAACAACTTTTGTAAAGAAAGTTTTCTTAAACATTCTAAAAATCAAACGACAAACAACAACACATTAGAAATTTGTTAAAATAAGAGGACATTCAGCTAATGTCACAAGGATTTGTCCTATCAAAACATGTATAAAAATCATCAAATTTACACACAACATAGCCAACATGATGACAAGCAAGTTTCATTAAAAGGCCAAGTGTAGATTCCAAACAGAAAAAAATGTAATAAAAATATCAAAGGTCTGTCCAAACATGGGTTAGAAGAGGGGTCTGAATTTGATCCATTGTCCAGATTGTGATCTAGCTTTGAAAAAAAATGGAAAATTGATCAAAACGATTCACGATTAGTATGAAATTAGTGGCATTGGAAACTTCTAAGTGTGTCTCTTCCTAGAAAAGCTCGAAGTCTAAACTATGTCAATTTGGTATCCTAAGATCGAGATTTCTAAAAGTGTGCGCATTAGTAACTAAGAAAACAGAACATAAGCATTCATTAGAAAACTTTAAAATCACTCAAAGAATGAACAAATGGCATGAAAAAATCACATGAGACTTAGGATTGGATGCGACAAAAAGTTTGGATAATCATCTAATCCTAAGTCGACAAGCAAAATGTCATATGATTTAAATGACATTATGAGATTATTTATGATTCCTAATAGTATACTTGGGAATTTTAAGTGTGATGAACATTTTTTGTGAGACAAATTTAATGTGTAAGATAATACTCAAATAACATGACCTAAATATGTATGTAAACCTTATAACATGCGGTTCAATCAACAAGAAGGCATAATCATAAGATTTGATTCATAGATGACTCAAACAAGCATGGAAATGTGCACATATGACAATGTTTCATTTCAGCATTGAGTTTACAGAACAAACATGATTTCAACCATCCTTAAGACATGCATAAATCCTACCAAAAATCTCACATACAGAGCATGCGATGATGAAGATTTCTCATTAAGAGTTTGAAACTTAATTAAGATCATATGAGTTGCGGCAAAAATTGCAAAACAGACAAATTATATGTCTAGTACATGTTGCTGCAGTATATTTTACTCTAATGCATGCAATTGATTCACTTTGCCAATGTAAAAACCTTGCAAAGCATACATCAATTGAACATATATATCATGTATTTCAACTCTCATGATAGATTTGAGACCAAATAGGTGCATTTATGGACTCAATTTCATCAAAACAAATTTCGAACTAATGCAGGATAGACTGACCTATGTTTAGATCTAAGCGATTTTTACCTAGCTAAACATGTCTAAAAATTTTGAAAAAAATGTAGGAAATGAAAAACACTTATACGAGAAACTTTTATGAAGGAAAATTGTTCCAGAAATTAACACAAATTTAGTACAAAAATAGCAAGATCAGAGATCTATATAGAACAGATTGACCTAAGCTCAGATTTGAGTAGATATGACCAGTTGAACACATCCAAAAATTGTGAAAAAATTAAAGAAGATGCACGAGATGATTCGGAACAAAACTTATGAAGACAATTTTATCAAAAAATGATCATGGAAGTCGGCACAAAAATAACAAAGCCAGAAGGCGGAACAAAATCAGAATCGAAAAAGACCTAAACTACTGCAGAATCATTAATCTTCAGAGGTGTTTTTCAAGCATCAAACGACACTCGATTGTGGGGTGCAACCTACCGTTTCAAAGCTTGGGATGTCTATTATCTAATCCTAAGAAGACTCGAGCTAAAACGAGGTCGTTTTGGACCTCGTTTTGGCCAAAATAGTGACTTAGGTATAGATATACGAAAATCACAGATTAGGCTCAAGAACACAACCATCATTCAAATCATCCACAAATCATTGTAGCATTCATAATCATTGATTTTAAGCATGTAAAAGTTCCTAATCTTGAATCCTAATCCAATTGACTAACTCGATCTCACTTCATCGGATTCGAGACCTCGATGTTACCTTTTAACTTGAACTTGAACGCGGCCGATTGCGATGGAACGGTTGCCGATCAATGATTGTCGGAGCTTCATTGAACCTTATGGATCATCAATGATTAGTGTTGATCTACAGGAAGTATGCAAAAGCAATCAAAGTAAAATCCGTGTTAACCAAAACCTAAGGAAAAAAAAAAAAGTGATCTGTTTAGCTTTTTTTTTTTTTTTTTTTCTTTTCTGAGCTTAATCTTCTGTTTTGTTGAACACCCATGAAGATGAGACCAGAGTTTACTGAATCTCAGATCGACTGGATTTTGTTCATCGTTAATTTTTGATCTTTGATTTACAAAACTCATCAATGGACGTTTCGGCTTTAAACTTGATGATCGCAACCGCTTCTCAAGAGTTGCGATTTAAGAGCGTTTCTTCAGATTCTCTTAGCTGGATCTTGCTGCTGTAATTTTTCTAGAAATCAGAACGCCAGCAACTTCTGATGGTCGAATAGCAAGAGGAAAATCCTTCGAACTTGGAAACGGAACTTCAGAAATCTCCACGCGGAATAAGCGAAAAAAAAAAAAAAAAACTATTGGAACCTTGAAGAACTTGGGAAAAATCGAGAAATCGAGCTCGATTTTGTTTGCCGAGCCTTCATTCGATCAAATAAAAAATATAGATGAGAGAGAAATGGCCACAAGCTTCATCAATCTCATTCATAGAAAACAAAATCAACCGCTCCCTTTGTCTTTTGGCTAGAGAGAGAATTAGTGGAGAAATCATCCACTTTGCAGGAGCTAGACCGAATGTGTAGGTCACCCCCAAGAGAGAGAATTGGTGGAGAGGATCTTATTCAGAGAAAAATCAGTGGTCTCGTGTACGTACCATATCTCATTTGGTCATAGCTGGATATTACGTCAGTATAGACATGCTATCGAATTAGGTGTTTTGGTGTTCATGTATTATCGCTTTCACCAAGTGATCGGTGCAAGAATGGTGTTCCAAGAGAGAGAGAGAGAGAGAGTCTGGATTTCGATTGAATCTGCAGGCAGAGGAGAGTGACGAGTTCATGCGAAAATAGTGATGGCAGAATCGTAGGTAGACGATCTTATTGAAGGTATAACGTTTTTGCATCTTTTAAAACGAATGCACGTGAAATTTTAAAACGTCATAATTTATCCTTTCCTCTTTATAATTTCAGAACAATCTAGCAAGCATGATATAAACCAACGTACAAAAACAATCATGTTGCAACTACAATCAAAACCGCAATTCAACATGTAACAGAAAAATAAAGTTTTACAAAAATAAACAATTATCGCTTACTAAAATAAATGTACTAAAAGAACTCTTATTGTCCACGAAAAAGTTTAGACATAAATTGTTCTCGATAATAAAAATATCTTTTATTATCTAATTATCTCAAGCGATACAGATGATTATTTTTAGAGAAATATGTTTCAAATCATTTATTTCCACGGAAAAAATGGAGCCCTACTTTTATAAACATTTTCATACGAAGTGTGCCCCTTTCTTGAAATATGTCCTTTTCCAATATTCAAAATGCGGTTAATATGCACTTTTTTACTATTTTTCAGTGATTTGATCTTTGTGTTATAATTTATGCCTTATTTTTGTTAAACAAAAAATATAAAAATGGATAAAAAATAGATAAAAAATCAAAAAATCAAAATTCCCTAAAAATGAAAAATTGGAAAAAACGTTCAGAAAAATCCTGTAATTGATTCCATTAGATCTTTAGATCCTTGAAGCAATTTTAGAAATTCCTTTTCAAATAGACTCCTCTAAGTTGTGAATAAAATTTAAAAAATTCTTAATTTTCTTTTTTGGAAACCTAATTGAATAATCTCTTAGAGCTTTACAATATGGGTTGTTTTATGTTGTTTTCATTTTTAGAGACAATGTTTAGGTCAATGCTTGTGCATTTTTTTTTTTTTTTTGGTCAGTAATGCTTGTGCATTTCAATTAATTCATAATTGATTGCGCAAATTCAATTCATTGGCCGTTGTTTTTTCTTTTTAGCATGGTTAGGACTATAAACATCATATGCACGCTTTAGCTGGCAATAGTTAAGTTTAGGTACTGAAAGAGCTCTAGTTAAATACCTAGTATAAATAAGTCCTCGATTTTGAAATCTCTGGTTACGCATGCATCAAGACAATACTCTTGCGTCTTGATTAGGATTTCTAGTTGACCCTCAATAATGACTAGTGGCAGCTCCTTTTGAACACATATATTAGGACAATTAATTACCTCTAAACTTATTCTCCGAGGGTGGCCCCTTGACGTAAGTACCTCTAAACCAAATATGGTAGGTAGGCCCAATCGCCACACTATACGTATAGATGCGAAACCCCTCATTACAGTACGTGCAACTCCCACTGACACGACTTGCACAAAGACTCCTAAATCCATCCCGAGCCTTTCTTCCACCTCAGTCGACCCTCGACAAATCATGGACGTGGCTAATTCCGATGTAGTTTTAGCTGCATCTGGTCTAGGCCACCAGTTGGCAATCAGATAATGAATGAGGCCATGTCTTTTGTCGGTTCATCGCCATTTCTGTTCGACGGGTAATTGAATTTTAGCAGCAACTTATGCTACTACATAGACCAGGATTCTGTACTTTCGAATGGTAAATTAAAGCCCGACTATATCGTGCCTCCTTATCGTTCGCATAGTTATTCATATGAGACACCTTTGTTACGAGATCATGGTAATTTGAACAACATTTTCCTCTTCTTTTTGACGATTTCGATCTTTATATATATATAAATCAGTAGATAGAAGATTTCATTAAGAACGGAGCTTAAAACAGAGTCCACAGAATACCGGCAGCTGGCCGCCAAAACCACGTCACAGGAACAACAAAACAAAGTACCTATCTGCTACCACCATAAGTGAAAAAGTTTTCCAAAACAAAAGTTGTAAACTTATGGTATTGATCAATTTAGTTCTAAATTTTTTAATTTGATCAATTTAGACAAAATTTGTTTACAAAAATAAACAATCATCACTTACTAAAATAAATGAACTAAAAATATTCTTATTGTCCACGAAAAAATTTAGATATAAATTATTGTCGATAATGAAAATATATTTCGTTATCTATTGACACCTAAATTTTTGCAACCCAATTATTTATTTATTGCACTAAAAATTAGGGATTAATTTTGAACCCCTAAAAAAAATATTATTAATTAATTGCATAACATATAATTTTAGGTGTATTTATTTTTAATTTGGATCAGTGACGAATGGGTTCGACTTGATGGTTCTGAGCTTCTATTTGGCGAGTTGACAACAAATTTGGCCAAGCCCATTATTCCTTTGATGGCTAAAGTTATGCATGCAAAGATTTCATAATATTTTTCGTATAGAATTGAAATGCGCATGATAGTTGAGTAGGGGCTGAATCTTTTAGCTATGGGAAAGAAATAAAGGGGAAAAAGTGATGCAAGTCGGACAAGCGTACAAATAGCAAGCAACGGCCGCTATACGCATCTTGCAGTCGGCGACCCCCGGCTACCGTCCAGAACCGTTCCTTAGTCGAAGCAACCAGCACAGCAAGCTGTTCTTGCGCCATCACGTAGAGCCGCCCGTGGACTTGACGCTGAACCCGAGCTGTCGTTGAGCTCGTCCTATTCCCTGCGAGTCCAATGGCACGAGCCGCTGTCACCACTTGCTGCCGTTGTTCACCGTTGCTCCCTGACCCGTCGATCCTCCACCGTTGAACGCTACCCCACCGAGTTGGCGGTCTTTTATGCATTTATTTTCAGGTTCAGCCGCCAACAACCCTCCTTTTTGCTGTTCAAGTCTTCTGGTGGACGTCCCCTTGCTGTGTTGGTCAAACTTTGTGACTTTGTCAGGCCGAATCAGTGAAGTATTAGCCACCATTCAAAATTCGCTATTACTTATTGAGCGAGGTATCGTCATTGAGCAGAACGTCACCTTGAACAGCCACCCGTGAGTCATCCCGCCATCCGTCGTCCGACCGAACTTGACAACGTGGTCCACATGACACCAAATATTAGATAAGAACCTCTTTTAATTCGATTTTCATATATCTTTATTGCCTAATTTATAGGATTATCTCGTACGAATATTTGAATGATACCATCATATCCACAAAATATCGATTGGCCTTTTAAATTGGGAAATCTTCCTAATTTTGCAACATACATATGATTGATGGTTCAATTTCATGCTTGAAATATGACCCGCAATCGTACGGAAAAATCACTAATCCGATCTCATGCTCGAAATACGATTCGTGATTTTATTTAAAAATTAGTTAATTCGATCTCATGCGCAAGATACGATTCGTCAATTTATTTCTCGAAATTAAATGGACATGGATGATATCATGCTTGATTTGGTGCCGTGCTGTTCTTGATGCCTTTATTTGATTGCTCCTGTAAAATAAAAACCCATATATATATATATATATATATATATATATATATATATATTTGAGTTAGATTAGGTTCATGTTAGAATATTACTTGTTTTAGGGTTATTTTGCATGTATAAAATATGAAATTTATTTATTTCGAATTTCTTAAATAAAAATCCAAAAAAAAGATGCATTCATTTAGGATGTTAGTTTTTTTTTTTAAATTTAAATCACACGTTTAATTATTTGGCAATTTTAATTTCGAATTTTTATAAAAAAAATAAAATAAAAACACAAAAATTATCATGCATATGTCATGTAGAATTAGGACATTCTTTGCACGTCATTGCATATTAGGATAAAATTACATGTTTCATTTTAAGTTTAGATTAATCTTTTTAGATAAATTGCATCTTAGGTTAGAGATTGTTAAGTTAAGATAATATCTTGGTTTAAATTAGGGGTTAGCCTGACCTAATCCTTAATATAAGTTGGATAGAATCTTAATTTAGCTAGATAATTATCACATTTTTCTAATTTCGAAATTCATATAAAAATAAAATAAAAATAAAAATTGTCTTTAGAAGAAATCAATTTCATTCTTTAGTATAGACTGCATTTTATGCCATATAGGTAGATCATATTGCCATGTCATAACATTTCATGTTAAATTAATGTTAAATTAGTAGCATGCATTGCATGACTCTCATTAAATAAATGAAAAAAAAAGAAATTGCGTGTTAATTAGAAATCATATATAGGGTTATTGATGTGAATTCTGATCTAATAACGCAGATGCTTTCATTGCTACAAGGTAAGTCCCTGCATTTTTTTTTTTTAATTTGCTTTCTTGGGTGTTAAATTGGTGGATTACGCATCCGCATAATCATCTTATATGTTAGGGAAATAGATTTAAAAATCAATCCAAACTGCCTGCAAAAACATTTTTGAAAAATAAAAGAATGGTACCGAAAGGGCATTAGAGAAGTTTAGTATAACTAAGTTCCCGTACTCAAAGTCTTTGGTTCGTAAGAGTAAAATAATCATTCCATTATTTTACTTAGGTGTCTAATCGATCTACCATAAACTGATTAGTAGCGACTCCTAGATAAAATCCATTTGCATGTTAAGAAATTTGAACTTAAGTCGCGAATTGATATGTGCTTGGAAGAGCCCGAGTTAAGTTTATACTTAACAATTTATTAGCTAAACCCTAGCTGGTTCACATCCGAAAATTTGGTCGCGATATTATCTAATTTTTCAAGCAATACAAATGATTATTTTCAGAGAAATATTTTTCAAATTATTTATTTTCCAGTGGAAAAAACAGAGCCCTACTGATGTGAACATTTACATTCAAAGCTTGCCGCTTTCTTGAAACATGTCCTTTTTTCAATATTCAAAATGCTTTAATATGCACTTTTTACTATTTTTAGTGATTTTATCTTAGTGTTATTGACGCAATTTTCTTGATATGTACCTATCCATCGACTGGCGTTGCTCCCACACCAAGAGTTCAACATGCATGTGGCGTACCTAATGGTCTTGAGCTCCTTACCCGTACCAGGCATGTGGCTATGGAAACGTCCACAGAAGATCCTTGCAATATCTATGGTATTAATATTGGAGAAAATTCCTAATAAGGGTATGGAGTATCATTATTTTTTAAAATAAGATCTTATGTCAAATCGATGCCTGAAGTGGCTATGTTAATTTCAAATAAGGGCTTGAAATGGCCATGAAAAGTTTTAAATAAGGGAGAGAGAGAGAGAGAGAGAGAGAGAGAGAGAGAGTCGACTTATAAAGGAGCGAGCCATTTCTGTCCCTGACGTAGTTCGATATCAGTGATAGAACAGGGATCGAAACGCGGGGGGCCAAAATGGGTCCTTTTCTATGCGAGCTTCGATGGCTTCTTGCTCTGCTGGGTGCATTGTTGTTGCTCCTCCCTCTGGCTCAAGGCGAGGACCATTACTACACTTTCATTGTGAGTTTGAGCTTTTCGCTTGTTCTTTTCTCGTCCATTTTACAGCTCGTTTTTGGTGCGATCATTGCCGTTTATTCTGCTTTCGTTTACTTGGGATTTTTAATGATGTTTGTGAGTGTGTGTAGCTTAGAGAGACCAACTTCACGAGGCTGTGCACAACGAAGAGCATGTTGACGGTGAACGACAGCTTTCCGGGGCCGGCATTGTACGTCCGTAAGGGAGACACGGCCTATGTCAATGTCATCAATGAAGGGTACTACGGAGTCACCATTCACTGGTAAAAATATCAATCTCTCTCGCACTTGCACGCGCGCACACAGAAAAATATGTTGTTTTTATCGAACATCGAAAGTCAGGCCTTGTTCTATTTTACAAGTCAAATGCAAATGTGTTGAGTGGTGGCATAGAGATTTCTCTTTGGTCTAATGTGCTAAGTATTAGGACGCACTTGTAAGTTGTATTAGAGAACTCTTACGTCAAAAAATTGATTGATGTGGTGTAAGTAATTAATACATTATAATTGGACATAACTTTTTGGCTTTAAGCCTTTGAGAAAAAGTGATTCTAATTGGATATATGAGTACCGGACATCCGAAGTGCCAAAACTTGATATGTGAGAACATTTAAATGCCAAAAATTTGGAAATGTATACTTAAGTGCCAAAATCGGATAAAAAAATGATCAATCAAATGCCAACGACGAGAAATTTAGGCCAAATTGTTGCAAAATGATATCATTTTGTACGCTGACGTGGTTAGATAAGCCGAAAGCAACGTTGTTTTATATGCTGACGTAGCTAGATAAGCCAAAAATAATGTTGTTTTGCTTCGAATTTGAATTTTAATATAAAAATTGATTAAATAAAATCTAAAACTGAATTGAAAAAGAAGAAGAAGAGGAAGAAGAAGGTTGTAGCGTTCGGCGAGGCTGTGCAAGCCCTCGCCGCTGCCTCCCTTTATGTTGCCGGGAAGGACATAAAGCTGCCTCCCTACCGCCACCACCTCCCCCACCTCTCGCAGTGTTCGGTGAGGGCTGTGCAGGCCCTCTATTGGAACTCTCTCATCTCTCTCTCTCCCTTCTCTCATACCTTAAATGCCGTCTTGGTAGGTGCAACCTCATTTTCTTTTTACTTTTTGCCAGGTATTATTGGGGAGTTATCTAGGCCCATTCCCTGTATCGGAGCTCTCTCATCTCTCTTGCCCCCATCATCTTTCTTTCACCTTTAGACCAAATACTTTCTTTCACCAAATACTTATTCCTCTATTTATATTTTCCTTTTCCACTTTTTAAAATTGATTTTATAATTATTTTTATTAACTTTTTCTTTTATTTCTCCTCGGAGTCGTGGGGAGCTTGCCTAAGGTCGGTGGGGCTTGAGCTCGCCCAAAACCAACAAGCTTGCTCGCTGCTACCTTGCGAGTCGAGGTCTAGTAAGCCTCACCACAACTCTTGAAGCCTTAAGCTCATAGATTGCGACTCACAAGGCCTCAAGCTCATGAGTCAATGGTAAGGCTCGAGCTCGTCCGTAGTTGATCGCCGGTCGTTATGGTGCTCAGTGATCGGCCAAAGAAGAAGGAAAAAGAAAGAAAGAAAAGAAAAATAATTAAAAATCAATTTTAAAAAATAAAAAGAAAATTATTGAAAGGAGTGTAAGGAGGAAACCAAATCAAATTTTCTTAACAAAACTGTAGAAAATATTTTCTAGTTCATTTTCAAGTTTCAGCAAAAATCCTTGAAAAGCATTTTTCAAAATCGTTACATTTTCTGCGAATGAAACCTTATCATCATCATCATATTTTCATCGTCATCGATTATAAGCCACAGATGAGAAGGAAAGGGACTTACGAAGAGTAGCTCGAAAAGTTGGGTAGGACTTTCGGACGGCCCATGTGCTAAGTCGTGCTCAATAAGGTTGAGCATTGATGTGGTGTGGTGCGATTTTCCACTTTCATCTTGGAATTGCATTTGTTTCGCCTCCATGTTATTTCGAATATTTATTTTCTGCGACCATACAATTACAGAAAGAGAAAAAAAGCAAAAGAGCTTTCCTCACAAAAGCAAAATCATTCTTAAGAGTTCAACACATAATATTTAATTGCTAGAATTGATACTCATATTTCCGAATTGCTCATATGGTTTCTTACGCTGACAGGCATGGCATTAAACAGCCAAGGAATCCGTGGTTCGACGGGCCGGAATATATTACCCAATGTCCAATTTCTCCGGGGACCAACTTCACTTACCAAGTTCTATTCACTTCGGAGGAGGGAACCCTCTGGTGGCATGCACACAGCGACTGGACCCGCGCCACAGTCCACGGTGCAATCATTATAAAGCCCGCCCTGGGTACAACTTATCCTTTTCCGGAGCCCGATGATGAAGAAGTCCTCGTCTTTGGTAAGTCGTTTAATACAATGAAAAGTGAAAAAAAATCAATCATATAGATTGTCATTTGTTGTGTATTCGCGAGCACTTCGTCAGTATAGATTCTGCTTGCAGCATCTTGGTACGACGAAGACGTGATGGAGTTAATGATAGAGGCCCTTTCTGAAGGTGGACAGGCGACATTATCAAATGCCTACTGCATCAATGGCCAGCCTGGTGATTTTTATAATTGTTCCAGAGGTAAAAATGATTCAAATATATATTTATATTTGTGTCTATACCATCATGCCTCTGGGAAAAGACATTGATTTGGTCTCTGGAGATTAAATACGCCTCTAGGAAATTTGCCATGGGTGAATCAATAATAGAATTAGACCATTCTCAATGAATTCTAAATCTTGAATTGGTTCTTGACATGTTACAGAAACCACGCATAGAATATCCGCTGATTATGGCAAGACCAATCTTCTCCGTCTAGTCAACTCGGTGCAGAACACTAACATGTACTTCGCCATCGCCAACCACAGCCTGACGGTGGTCGGATTGGATGGAGCCTACGTTAAGCCCCTGGTCACAAGATACATCATGATAACCCCAGGTCAATCGATGGACATTTTGGTCACGGCCGATCAGCCGCTCGGCGAGTACTACATCATTCTCTCACCTTTCTTTGATGGCCAAGCGGACGATTTTGACCACAGCATCGCCAGCGCGATCTTCCAGTACCGCGGCAACTACACTTATACCGGATTGCCGGCGTATCCGAGCGATTTTCCAGGATGGGAGGACAAACAGCCCGCAACTTTTTTCGTCAAGCAACTGAGAAGCTTGAATTCAGCGGAGCACCCCATTGATGTCCCCAAGGACAACGAGATCACGACCAGGATGTTCATCACGATCGAGGTTGGCCTCAGGCATTGCCCAAACGACTCGTGCGCGGGACCGCTAGGAGATCGCCTCGCCGCTGCATTGAACAACATTTCTTTTGCAAACCCTTCCGTGGATGTACTCCAAGCATACTACAAGTACGACACGCTATCCTCTTTCCTGCTTTTTGCTTCAATTTGTTAGGGCTAGATAGATCACCTAGAGATGGATGAATATGTGATAGTGCGGAATAAAATAAAAATTAAAAAGATATTGCAACAAAATGACCTCTAACCACAACTCGAACAACTATCGGATCTTATTGGTGTGCAATTAACCCTTATCACAGGTAAAATAAAGAGAGTAAAGAATAGAAAAATTGCACACAAATGATTACAGTGGTTCGGCTTTTATAAGCCTACATCCATTCTCCCTTGCTAATAGCCAATTGACAGGTAAAATAAATACTCAAGCTCTTGTGAACAATTTCTCACACACTCTTAACCTCTAAAAGATTACACAAAATAGCTCATAGAAACGAATGTATATGATTGAAGATCACTCAAGACTTATAGGAATTATAAACTTCACAATTTCAGCTTCTTGTTTCCTTTCAGCATCTAGACCTTATTTTATAATCCCCATTATCCAAGTTGATTATTAGACTTAACTTTAAAGGATCGCTCACCAATCTACCCATTGGACTTGAACGTTGTCAGAAGATCTGATTGCTTCAAGGTTGTCGAGATTGAAGTCTCTCATTGATTTTGCCACGCATACAGCAGATGGATTTTCCATAAGAAGAGTGCTCCAATTGGAAAGAATATTTTGCCTCTTGTAAATTGATTTATCCAAATCTTGCTATATTCCACCTTGAGAGATTTGGATTGATATACTTTCCTTCTTAAATAGATCTTTTAATTCTAGGAAGGAATCCACCAAATTTTCAGCCGTTGCACGAAGATTATTTTCTTGATCAATATCCTAGAGTATCAAATATTAAGGATATGTACTTTTGCATGACTTAGAGTCTGATTCTCTAAATCTGATGAGTAACATTTGATAGTGCTCATCAAAGTTTTCACATGGAAAATCTTACCATCAGAATCAAAGAGCAATTCAAGAAAATTTTGTTAATCATCAAAACTAATAAGGGAATTTTCCTCAACAATCTTCCCCCTTGTTGATAATGATAAAACTTTTATAACAAAACCAATTTGAAAGAAGTGATTTTGATAAAGCTCTGAAAGTGGCAGGATCTATTTCCAAAGTGCAATCTTAACATGGCTTGATGTATCCTCTCTTCTTGCATTAAAAAAAAAATCACATCTTTGTTATTTTCTCTTTCGCTAAAGTTCTTCTTTTGATCAGATGATCTGAAAGATCTTTTCCTTTTAATTTTTCTTTCTTTTTTGGCCATTTCTTCACCATGAGGGTCATTTCCTCGTCATCTTCATCCTCATCCTAAGAATTTGTATCATTAGAATCATAATTAGATTTTAACACAATCATTTTCTTACTTCTGGATTCTCCTTCTTCATTCAGACGTTCCACTTCATATGATTGAAGTGTTCCTACAAGTTTGTCTATGGAAACTGATGAGATCATTTGACTTTCCTGGATGGACGTTTTGATATTGCTCCATTCCTTGGATAGCCTGTGAAGGATTTTGTTTACTTTCATGTAAAGGTCCTTGTTATGTTAGGCTGTTGACGATGCTAGTGAATCTACTGAACATATCAATCACCGATTCATCCGCCTTTATTTTGAAGGATTCATATTGCCTGAGCAAAATATTTATTTTGGTTTCCTTCACTCAATCAGTTTCTTTGTATGTCACGTGCGACCTCTCTCAAATTTCTTTAGCATAGTCACATGAGGATATGCGGTCATATTCAGTAGAAGATAAAGTACAGTATAAAAATTAAATTGCTTTAGCATCTAAAGCTTCTCTCTTGGATAATTCTGTCTTAGACATGGCATCAACTTCGGGTTTTTTGCTATCTGTGTCCTTTTTTGAGGAAAAGGCTCTAGGCCTAACACCTCTCAGAACTACATCCCACCCAAGAGATTCTTGGATTTGATGAATGCTTTCATTTTATTCTTCCAGATGTTGTAGTCATTTCCATCATAGTATGGAACCCCTGTGTCACTTTATCCTTCCATAAGTATTGGTGCAATAATACCAACCATCAAAAGATCATTAACTTAGAAGTCATAAAACATTTCAATGAAGAGTAACCGAGCTCTGATACTAATTGTTAGGGTTAGATGGATCACATAGAGGGGGTGAATAGGTGATAATGCGGAATAGTTAGAGGTTACAAGATCTGAGTAATGAATATTCAAGCTCGTGTGAACAATTCCTCAAACACTCTCAACCTCTAAAAAGTTACACATAATAGCTCATAGAAACGGATGTATATGATTGAAGATCACTCAAAACTTTGAAAATTATAAACTTCAGATTTCAGCTTCTTGTTTTCTTTCAACATCTTGACCTTCTTTTATAATCCTTATTATCCAAGAAAAATGTCGGATATAACCTTAGAGGATTACTCATCCAATCTACCGATTGGACTTAAAATTTTAAAAATTAATTTAAAAATTTTAAAAACTTCTATATTTAAATTTAAGTTTTCTAAATTTTAATTTTTTTTTTTTAAATTTTAAGTTTTTTAAGTTTTAAGTTTTTAAATTTTAAGTTTTTTGAATTTTAAATTTTAAAATTTAAAATTTTTGAATTTTTTTAAATTTTGAAGTTTTTTAATTTTAATTTTTTTTTAATTTTTTAGAATATTTTAAATAAAATTAAGTTTCAATTTAATTTAATTAATTATTATATTAATTATTTACACATCGTACACAAAAACGACGTCGTTTTGCATTTTCTCACCACGTCGCCGTACAAAATGATGCCATTTTGCATCCAACTCGCCGGAAAATTGCCACTTTAGCCATTTGGCCGGAGTGGCACTTAAGTGTTCCATTTTACTCCGAAACTAGCACTTAAGTGTCATTCCGTGTCAAGTTATGGCACTTGAGCTGTTCTTCTGCCGTCAAACTCGATAGTGAGTCTTCTTAACTTAGTGGTAGACGTACCCCTGAGCTTATTTTTCAAGGCAGCTCAGATTGCTTGAGCTTTATCAAAACTTTCAAATTAACATATAAGATCATCTTGCATACAATTCGCCATCAATGCTATTTTTGTTTTTCTAAGCTTAATAAGTTTTTTGATTTTTTAATGTGTTGAACTGAAGTTCCATACTCAGGTTCATCCATTGTATGGTTAAGGGTTTCCTCATGGGTCTAACCCATTCGATGTGAAATATCATAATTGTCACTGTTTAGCTTCTCATTCTTATTGATGTTAGCCACAACAGTCTTGGATACCGAAACTATAATAAATTGCTGGTGCATATTAACATAATAAATGCAAAATCAATATTAGCACAATTTCTACAATAACACATATTTAATTAACAGCAAAGACAAACTAAATTAATGATTGTTCAACAAAAGGCATAGAAATAAAAGTTCACTATGTTCCCAATCAACTTTTGTGTACCATTGTTCTATTATCATTAACTAGTTTAATTTGCACAAATTTTAAGTTCTAGGTGAGAACTCTTTCGAATTTTATCAACCTACGAACTCCTATTAGAAAAAAATAATTACATGATCTCATGTAATTGTCACATTTTTTAATAAATATAAAAACACATAGCATGATATGAATTAACGTATAAATCAATCATGTAGCAATTATAATCGAAAGCAGAATTCAAAACCATAGGGTAATACAGGTTAGAAGGATAATCAATGCACTTATAGCCTAAAAATACATGTATGTAGGGTTCAGTATGCATTTTTATACTATTAAAAGCCTCAAACATGTAAAATAACTATACTACAATGTAGAGCACATCCATACGAATCAAACGCTACCAACCACGTGTCGGTCGGACCTCACATGTGCCCACACATGCCGGCAAGCCAATGGCGTCATCACGGTCGGACTTGGCCAGTCAACCTGGTCTGACCTTTGACCAGTCAACTGGGTCGAGTCCTCGGGTAGGATCTTTAGGTCGTGTCACATGTCAAGTTGGTGGTCGGGTTGGGTCGATGACGTTATTGATTACATCAGTGGGTTGGTTGCTGATGGTTTACTAACGCTATCGATAATGTTAGTACGCGCCGATTCGTTGACGCGCGTATGGCACTCACGAATTGGGCAACCCAAGTGCGTGGGGCATGTGGCACTCACGCGCCGTGGATTCTGGCCATGCGTGTCGGTGCATCTTGCATAGTCTAACGGTGTGCCACTCGCCGTTTTGATTGTTTTGACGAGCACTTTTAGCTCGTATATTCAAAAATTGATTTTGGCCTAAAAAATATTCCAAAAGATGGCCAAAATAGAACTGTTAGCCGCAACCTCCAAACCCATTTTTTGCTTTAGTTCATTTTTGACGATTCATGTTGCAATCTCCGAGCAATGAACATCTAGACAATATGACTTCATCCTCTTGATCTACATATCAAACATTAAGAAAAAAGGTAAAGATCATAATATAGGCTCTGATACCAATGTTGGAAGTATAATTGATGGAAGAAATGACTAACCTCTTCAATGCGCAATAAACGAATTACCCAGGAATATACGTTGAATCATGGACGATACGACTTCATGATGGTCTGAATACAATCAAAAGGAAAGTATTTACATTCCACATCGTTAATGATGATTGTCTTTCCAAAGTAGAAATGGAAGCCTCTATGTTCTTTGTTCACTGATGATAGAGAGAAGATAGAAGAGACAACTGAACTTTCCGGACATTCTTTCTTCGACCACAATTGCGATTATCTTTAGAAGTTATTTATATAACTTCCCTCAAAAGATAACTTCCTTCACATCCCTTCAAAATGTGTCTCTCTATCATATCACATCAAGACGAATCGGCTCATCTTAATCACACTCTATCATGGATGTACCAACAAAATATTACAGATTTGAACTAAATTGACATTACTATTAGCATAACATTTGATGAAGTACCAACGGAATTTCACTTCAACATGTTTACACTAGCTTTGGTGTCATCCTTGTCTTTGATTTCTTGCAGCAATATCACCGGGTATTACACGGCAGATTTCCCTGACCTGCCGCCTGTGGGGTTCAACTTCACTTCCGACGACTTAGGGACGGCCAACGTGACAATGGTGGACAAAGGAACGAAGGTCAAGGTGTTGAACTACAACGCGTCCGTCGAGATAATCCTCCAAGGAACCGATGTGTTGAACTCCGCCGAGACTCACCCGATGCACCTGCATGGGTTCCGGTTCTACGTGGTCGGACTGGGCGAGGGCAACTTCGACAATGGGACCGCTCCAGAAACCTACAACCTATATGATCCCCCCGAAATGAACACCGTCCCAGCGCCTAGGGACGGGTGGGCTGTAATCAGATTCAGGGCAAACAATCCCGGCAAGTTCACTGGTTGCGCTCACGCTAACTTCACAATAGAGAAAAGACAGATCAATTTTTCCTAACTCGAATTCTTTTTGGGCAGGCGTATGGTACTTTCACTGTCATTTTGATCGGCACATGTCGTGGGGCATGGATATGGCATTCATCATCAAGAACGGAAACACGGCTGAGACGAGCATCCGGGAGCCTCCGGCGTACATGCCTCCTTGCGAGGCCGACTCATCACTGTTGACCGCCCTTCGTTCTTACTTGCAACAGAAGGCTTGAGTAATTTTCTCTTCATGGTGTGGCTGTCGTGCGAAGTTTGCATTCGGAAACAGAGACTTATATGTAGCCCATTGTACCTGTAGACGCCTTTTTTCCTTTTATGATTAATTATAAAGGGAAAATAAAATATAGCCGCCCATTTATTCAACTTATGGTGCTGAATAAAAAGTGCATTTACAATGTTAAATGATGGGCTTCCAAGTCTCAATGAATTCCAGATACGGAGTCAAATTAACAAAGTAGTATATCAAACAATTTTCAATGAAAATGTGAAATTGCCATCCTGTCATGGCCTGGGCCATTGGCCCAATTCAAAGGCCCTTGGGGCGTTTAATACTCGATCATGAGTAGCACATTATCCGACTCCAGCGCGCAATGATCCGATTGTGAGGGGCATGTACAATTTGCAGGACCGTTCGTAAGAAAGCAAGAATGAAAAGTGGCACTGAGTTTCAAGTCAGTTGTATCAATCAATGATACAAACAATGTACATCAAAGGACTATTGGGATAGGAGAATTTGAGTAGTAAAACCCCCAAAAAGAGCTTTACAGACATCATATGTTCTAGTATGAGTAGACGAAAAATAAGAAACGTACGAAAAATATTCCTAAGCTATGTCGACGCTTGCTTGAACCAAGTAGCCCACACGGAACTTTTCGTATCAGCCCTTCCACGTCTTGGTGGCAAGGCTTCAAGTAGCTCACGTGGAATACTAGATGTATTTTCAACCAAGCGGCCAACTGAGGTCGACGAGCGACTTTGCCTACTTTCGCCAGCATTGGCATTGGCCCTTCATACTTTCGGATGAGTCGCCTATCTTTTTATAAGGGAATACAACTGTTTCAGAAGGATCCTCAACATGGCCGGGTCGTCTACCTAGTACTCATCACTCTTCTCTTCTCTTCTGATCGGCCCATTTCGTCATCGCCTCGATGCCCTCTCAGGATAGGCACAAGAGATGTCGCTGTTTTGCCTCCCATTTTTGCTGATGTTGTAGGCTTGTGGGCATTTACTCCTATGTGGTACCACCAATGTTTCGGAAGTGAAGGCTGCGAGGCTGTCAGTGTTATGGCTAGAGATATATAATCTAGAGAGAATGGATAACGAGAGTGTGTGTATCTTAGAGAATAAAGCTTTCTCAATATTTGATATCTCACACTTTGAATCTTCCACAGATTACGTTGATCTTCTTATATAGCCTTTAAGGTCCTTACTACCGTTGGCAAATCTCTAAGGTTATTTTAGTAGTAAAAAAAAAAAGTTAGGATAGGTTGGTTCTTGCTGGAGACATGATAGGATTGAATGTAAGGAGATATAGTCTTGATAAAATTATTCCATAGAGGATGGATAAAGGTGAATATGATTTCTCATAATCATATGATATAAAAACTATTTTTCTCAAATAACAAACATCTTAAATAATAAAACTAAACAATAATAATATATACACAATATTTGAATTCTATTTATTTATACATTCAAATTTATTTCTACTCTATAATATATATTTTGTGTGTGTGTGTATATATATATAGTATCTTTTTTTTATTACAAATTTTAGGTATAGTTTATTATTTGATAAAATTTTATGGAGTGATGGAAGTGAATAAAAAAAGAGATGGAAAACTAATAAACAAAGTAAATAAAAATGAAGTAGAAAAACTCAGATATTAAATGAACAAATTCATACTTGAAAGAATCTTTCTAATTCTCGAAGAATGAGGAGTAATTAAATTTCTAAAAAAACCTACCATCTCCGTCTCCTTCTCCTTCTCCTCCTCCTCCTCTGTATCTTTGGTTCATGTAGAAGTTCTATAACTCCTCCGTAGTTTTTAGTTCACATCAAAACTCCATGAAAATGGCGAAGGAGTTTAAGCTTCTTCTCATTCATAATCTCCGGTTCATGTCAAAAGTTCATGAAAGAGTCGAAACTCCTTTTCCTCCATAAGTTTGTGGTTCATGTTGAAGTTTCACGAAAGTAGTGGGAGAGCCAAGACATAATAATAATCGTAAATCACAAAGGTGAATGATCACATTTTCTCTCTTTTACTAGACTTGGCGGTGAATTATGATAGATTTTTACAATCATCGTCCCATAATTTTCAGGTTTATTTACACTGATATGTCCTAAATACTAAACAATAGACATAATATGATGTGAAAATATTTGGTTTTATTACTGTAATTCACCAAACAATGGATATAATATAGTAAAATCCCTGATTTTTATATCATATCTTACTAAATCCTATCTTGGTTAGAAAAAGGGACCTTGGCCGGCTTTTGAAAGAGGGAAACTAACGCTTTCTTTCCAAATTTTAAGAAGATATTCGACTAATTCTGAGTGGAATTCACGGATAGAATCTGGGAAATTCGTGAACCGAGAGCATATTCTAGGCCACATATTCTCGGTGGAGAAGAGGGAAAGCGGAGCTTTTCCTTCTAGGCGGTGGAATTACCTTCCATAAACGAGGGCTCCCGTGTTTCTCTTACTGATCCGAAGCTTGCATATTAGGGAAGGGGCTGGTTATTTCTATTTTCTGAGATGTGCATTTTGGCCATTTAAAAGAGCAACCTGCAGACACATAGTAGGGGTTCAAAGGCGACGGTCAGGAAGGATTCTCCATCACCAAAATCCATCCATTGATATTCCAGAAATCAGTATACGTTCCCATCATCATCGCTTCATCATACTCACCTTCATATATCATCTCACGAAACTTTATCTCTAAGACACACCACAGTACGAGGATACACGCCCCGTGAGAATCCATACGTAGCGACGAGGCTCCTCTTACGGTCGTTGCTGCCGCAAGAACCCCTGCTGTCGCGCCTCGCCTTGCTGCCGAGCCTAGCAGGTCCTCACCTGTTCCGCAGCCTCAGAAACACCAGCGGACGAGTTCCAGGCTCGCCCATCAAGCTGTTAAGCAACATCTAGCGATCAGCCCGGCATCTGCTGCGTCCTTGCACGACCAGACCAGTCTTGCCACCGAACCCCTGCAGCGAACTTGTAGTGGCACTGCGAACTCCTGCACTTGAATAGCAACTCCGGCGATGTTCCAACCCAGCTCCAGCGCACCAGACCAGCTCTTGCCGTGACATGCACCTAAACCACCAGCTACCACAGTGACGGCACCGATGAAACCCTTTGTCGGCTCATCCATTTTTCTACAGCATATCGACGTCTTCACAGAGCTTCAAGCTGAGGTCTAGCGAGTTCGCATGCTCAGCAGCCCCCGGTGGTCACTGTAGAGTCACTGATCTTTCTCGCCACGCGAGTCAAATCTCTACTGTCAAGCCCCCTTCCCATGTTCGAATCAAAAGATCAATTTAAGGAGTTTCCTAAACGATACTAAATTGAATATTTAACTACCTAAATTGAAATTAATTGATTCTAATTCGATTTTATTTAATTCGTTAGGCGTTACCAAATAGGTCATTTCCTTGGTTGAGTCGGTTCATATATTTTGAAAATTGGGAAATTTTTCTTTTGGACTAAGATTGGACCCCCAATTCAATTTCTCCTCATTTGGGAAAATTAATATCTAATATAATCATCAATCATGTAGGGTGTTAGAATTTATATGTTATTATTAGAATAGACACGTGCATCAAATAAATATATATATAATTGAGTCTTAAAATTTTCAGGAAGTGCAATTGAGTTCTAAAACTTGTCACGAAATTGCAATCGAGTTCTAAAACTTCTTAAATTAATTCAATCAAGTCATTTCATTGATTACACTTTTTGGAAGTTCTATGATTTAATTGAAGACTCGATTACACTTTTTGAAAGTTTTAGGATTTGATGGTACTTTCGTAACAAGTTTTAGAATTCAATTACACTTTTTGAAAGTTTTAGAATTTAACTGCACTTTTATGACAAGTTTTAGGATTTCTAATGTATTTATCCCATAAAAAAAATTGCATTGCATTTAAGACAGTAATTTGCATATTTTCCTAGTTTATAACTTCATGTTTTGGGAATTATGTACTGATTAATATTTTTTTTGTCTATGCTACTCTTATTCTCATCTCACTTAGACTTTTCCTCCACCTCTTTATAAAGTCTGGAAGTCAAATCCCATACTTGAAACTAAATATCCCCATTTAGGATTTAATATAAATTATTTAATAATTTAATTTTGGTGCATCACATAAACGAATGATACAAAATGATTGAATTGCATTTAATTCAATATTGCATTTAGTGTTATATCACATTCATACACGTTTCTTAATTTGAAATTGCATATCTTAGGTACATTAAGAATGATTTAGTGATTTAGGAAAGCATAACCATCATTTGGTGCATATTTGGAATTAATATATATTATTTCCTAAATGGTTAAAGTCATTTTAGGCAGTTTCCTATTTTGGATCATAAAGAAAAAACCCAAAAAGGAATAATTGATATTTCACTTGGCAATCATGTGTAGGATATGCGCCATTGTTTATATTTTTAGTTAACATTTCGCAGAAAACTGGATATATTGGATATAATGAAGCTTTTTGCTTAGCATAAAGGTTTTTCTGTCTCCCTAAACAATTATTTAATGTTTTCATTTATTAAATATTAAGTTGTTGGTTGTGCACTCGCATGATTACCTCTCACATATTAGTAACTTAAGATTAAAATTAATCAAAACTGCTCACAATTTTTTTTTTTTGAATCAAAGAGAAGATGTACCAAACGGCCATTAGTTTATTCTAGCATAACCAACTCCTTGTATTTATGAATATCTAGTTTGTGGAAGTAAAATATTCTCTCGCATTTTACTTCTAATTGACCCATAATAAATTAGTAGCGAATCATAAACAAGTTAAATTGCATGTTTAGATGGTTTGATTAAAACTTCAGAGTTGAGATTGGCATAGGCTTGGGATGCTAAATGACAGCATCACGGGGTTGCAACTCTTGCTTGGTCCACTATCATATTTCAGCCTACGCCCTTAGGTTGGGGCATTGCATGGCCGATCATCCATGGATGAATATGAACTCCACCGCTCTTTTATTGTTGAGTTGTCAACTTTGGAAGGGGCAAGTTAAAAAGATTGCGAGTTTACCCTCTAAATGAATATAATCAAATTTGGTCCTATGAACAATGGCGATATCAATGTTAAAAAGGGTCCTATTTGAAGGATCCTTTTTTAACGGGAATATAATTTTAAAAGTCCTAAACATTTTACATTTGTGCCAATTTAGTCATAAACCTTTAATCGGTACAAATTTAATTATAAACATTTTCACTTGATGCCAATTCAATAATTTCTAGCTAATTTTAGCCAAATTTTGCTAACTGGGCTTTGGTCGGTTGCATGGCACAATTGACACTAATGTTGACAACTTTTAATGATATTTTATTTTATTTTTTCATTTTCCTTTTATTTCTTCATTTTATTTTTCTTTTTTTCCTTTCTCTTCCTCCTTCCTCCAGTCGGTCGCCTAGAGGTGATGGCCAATGAGCTTCACAGCCACTAGTGAGGCTCGAGCCCTCCCCAGAGGCCTTAAGGGTTGCTCGCACTAGGCAGCGTGGCTCACCCTCGTCGGATCTAGCGATGGTCAAGCCTCACCCATGGCTAGTGAGGCTCGACCTCGCCAGCCTAGAGCGAGGCCGCCCTAGGCCAACTTAGGCAAGGGTGAGCCTTGCCACCCAGCGCGAGCAGCCCTCACAATCTTTGGTGAGGGCTTGAGCCTCACCAGTGGCCATGAGGCTCATCAATTGTCAACTCTGTTCGGTCACCAAGATCTGGTGACTGGCTGGAGGAAGGAAGAGGAGATAGAAAAAAAATAGAAAATCCAAAAAAAATATTAAAATATTATTAAAGATTGTCCACGTTAATACCGACTGTTCCACGTTAGCCGATCGGTGCCTAATCAGCAAAATCTGACCAAAATTAGCCGGAATGACTGAATTGACACAAAATTAAAAGGTTTAGAACTAAATCGACGCCATAAAAAGCTTTACAATTAAATTGACATAATTGCAAAAGATTTAAGATTTTTTTTTACACTTTTCCCCTTTTTAAGTACGGGCAGTGCTCTTCTAGCTAGATCTTATAATAGCCCTAGTAGCTCGTCTAACCCATCGCAACCAATATAGCCTGAAGCACAAGTTGGGCCAATTCACGCGAGCAATTTCCTTCTTGGGCTCGGAAGAGTCCATATAGATTTGCTTGTATATCCCTACCCATTGATAAGGTCTAATTTCAGCTGCATTGTCTTGACTTTTTTTTTTTTTTGGTCGGTTATTGTCTTGACTTAATAAACTCATAATTGTCCCTTTTGTCACTTTACCGGTGGTAAAGATGCAAGAACAGATAGATCAAAGGGCACATCCTCAAATTCTAAACCCCTCATATGTCTGCTGTTTTGCTGCGCGCGAGTACCTACCTAAGATGGCAATTACCTTGGGATGAATTCACGGGTCTTAATTTCGCATTACAATCCAAGAGCACGTGCGAATACCAATACAGACGTTGGACGTCCTCCGTTCTCCCGCGGTGAATTCCTGAGGTCGAAGAAAAGGAAGTAGCCGAACTACAGTCGCCATCTGTCGGTCAAGCAGATCTTTCAGAAGTTCGCTCCACGAGAAAGAGCAGTGGCCAAAGTTACCGCGACGGTTTTCGGGCGTTTTCTATGGGGGTGGCGTCTGCTCTTCCTTTTCTAATTTTCTTTTTTCCCCCTTGTTCCAACTAGAGGGAGAGAAGAAACTTCAGCAAACCATACAAATTTAGGTGGAGGCTTTTCTTATTTTATGGTTTCCAGAAGGGGATTAAATCGAAAATATAATCTTCGCAACGTGATTCGTACGTGAGGTTTGTTTTATGGACGCATGTATTTTTTAATTTTTTATTTCCCTCTCCCATGACAAATAAAAGTGTTTATAATTGAGAAATGAAAAACCACGACGAATCTTTGTTTAGGTGTAGAAGAAAAAATTCTACATGATTTTTAGGAGTTGGGATCATGACACTTACGATTCGATGATTATTTACTCACACCCCATTTGTTTCATGAGAACAAATAATTTGGAAAACATATACATTTTTTAAAATTGATCGCTTCTATCGGTTGAAATAATTAATCAAAGGAAAGTTCGGTTGAAATAATTAATCAAAGAAAATTTTTTTCATTATCAATAATGATTTATGTGTAAATATTTTGTGAACGGTGGAAAATATTTTTTGTTACTTCTTTTCTGTAAGCTATACAAATGCATTTTTAAAAAATATTATCTAAATAATTTGTTTTTTGTGAAACAAATGGAGTTTAATAAGGAATTATCTTGTAGTTGAAAACAAATGTGATTATGCAAAAAAGGGGAATAATCCATTATGTCAATGAATTTATTTATAAGTATAAATATGTTTTTATGTATCTATATAATTATTTAAATATCGATGCCAATTTTTTTTTTTTTTTTTTGAAAATCCTCCTATCACTAATGGCGTTTCTATTTAAGTGATATTTTTTTGTCGGTAACTTTTTATTCAAGTGACTCGCTCCTTTAACTTTACAAAACACTACTTGATAAATCGAAAGAATTCCCGGATGCTCTTCACCAGTTTAAATGTTTTTTCTTTCATATGATCGAGAAATTTATCTTAATTATAATAAAATTAAAAGTATTGCACAACGTGCAATTACAATAGTGTTTCGTTCACGATTACTTTTTATATTCTCTCGTCATCGAGATTCCCTAATTTTGTCTAATTTTAGCAATAATTTTTTTTCCCGATTGTTGATGGTCACCCTGATGTTATTTTAGTTTAATATATTTTTTTTCTGCTTGGTCCGGTTGCCTGGCACCACATCCCAATATATCCGAAAATTATTATAGGAGTACGGTGTATATACTAAATTGAACCTGGAACCCCAAAGATGGTGGGACCTATTTGAAAATTATATGGGATCCGCTATTTTTAATGGTTCAGATTTAATTTAATATGTAAATACAGTAAAAATCATTCATGTCTATGCGTGGAATTGGTGTTACTTTGTCGCGGCGGGCGTGTTTCTCCAGTCAAAATAGCGACCACTTCTTTCTTTTGTTTACCAACTTCCACTTTTCTTAAGACGTTTGATTTTTTTTTTCCTTTTTTTAAAACTCTTTTCAAAATAAATTGTTTTGCAAGTACTTTTACGCCATCTTGGAAAGTAATTCAATTACAAATACTTCCGGCTTCGGGTCCTCTGCCGTATGCCTGTGCGGATTATGCGATTGAGTTTTTCAATATGCAATTCTAGTAATTAAGTCATTTTATATTACACGATTTGTGCAATTGAGTCCTATTTGTGACTAAGGGTGTGTTTGGTAATATTTCTATTAAAAAATAAAACTATTTTTGTTCCAGGGAACAATTTTTGAACAGTAAAAACATGTTTGGTAAATTTGTATAATTTATGTTCTTAGAATAGAAAAAGAACAAAAACATATTTGATAAATTTGTATTTTTAATTATTATTATTATTTATTATTTTTCTCCTTTTGGGGTCGCCGGCCTTGGCCATGTTCGGCGACAGGCCAACGAGGGCCGGCAAGGGTGAGGCTCGACCTTGCCTTGGTTGGACGAGCTCAAACTCGCCCAGATCCTCGCCGGGGGCCGGCGACACTCCGGCGAGGTCGTTGGCCATAGCCAAGGCCGACGACCGGCCAAAGAGAAAAGAAGAAGAAAAGAAAGAGAAGAAAAAAAATAGAAGAGAGAAATTTTGTTTTTGGAAGTATTTATGGGAATAACTTGTTTTACGTTAGGAATAAAAGTGTAAACAAATACGTTTTTGTTCTTTTTTTGTTATTCGGAACCAAAAACTAGAAATTGTGTTCCGGGGAACAAAAAAAGAATACGAACAAACGCACCTTAATCCATTCGATAAATTGATGTCTCACTTTATATTTGTTCTCCCTGTGTGGTGTGCGTGTTGCCCCCTTTCTGTGTTTAGGGTTCTCCCGACTTGATTGATATCGAGTCATGTGGCACGCAGTGGATAGTGGGTAAAGTTGGAATGGAAGATAAGGTTGGTACGTGCATACAATGTCCTTCTCCCCCAATTTTAGTAAGGAAAATATTAAAAAGTATTTGACAAAATACTTGTTAAGGATAATTGATTGCAATTTGCAAGTATCAACATTTCCATTTGAAGGATGCTTGCTCTTTTGAAATTCGTTCTCTCTCAATTCTCTGAGTGCATTAGCATGCATTTTTATTATTTTTAGTGATGTTATCTGGCGTTCCCGGGGCCATTTTGTGAATAGACTAGGGTTGTTCAGTTTTTTTTTTTTTTTTTTTTTTTTCAAATGTGTATCACGTGCAATTGGTACCAAATTTTTGAACGACGAACTTCCCCCCTTGGAAACTGTGGCGCAGAATTGGGAATATTAATGTAGATGGGGTCACCAAGAGTTCAACATTCCTCCTCCCTCACTTTCTTCGAAGCCAAAGCATGATGAAGTTGTACCTAATGGTCTTAAGCCCCGTAACCGTGCCCTGCATGGCACTGAAGACGACCACGTAAGCACCTTTGCGGTATCTAACACATGCTGGTATTATAACCATACTTCAAAACGCCCCTCGTACCGGAAGAATCTGCACCAATAGCCAGACTCAGAGAGAGAGAGAGAGAGAGAGAGAGAGAGAGAGAGATTCGAGTTATAAAGGAGCGAGAGCGAGCCGCTTCTGTCAGTAGCATCGTTCGAAACCAGTTTAACAGAGCAGCCACCGTAACCCGGGTGGCCAAGATGGGTTCTTCTCCGTGCGAGCTCCGATGGCTTCTCGCTCTACTGGGTGGACTGCTGTTGCTCCTCCCTCTGGCTCAAGGCGAGGACCATTACTACACTTTCGTCGTAAGTTTTCGAGCATCTCGCTTATTGACCCTTGTCCATTTTCGGCTCATTTTCAATGCCATCGTTGCCATTCGCTCCGGTTGTGTCTTCCGGGGTTGTTTAAGGGATGTTTGCGACCGTGTGTGCATGTGTGTGTAGCTGCGAGACACCAACTTCACGAGGCTGTGCACGACGAAGAGCATGTATACGGTGAACGAAAGCTTCCCGGGGCCGGCGCTGTACGTCCGTAAGGGAGACACGGCCTACGTCAACGTCTTCAACGAAGGACACTACGGAGTCACCATTCACTGGTAAGTCAACAGAGGCGTTGTTCTGCTCTTTACGAGTCAAATGCGAATGTGTTTGAAAGTTGGGTGGCCGAGGGACTTTTTCTCTGCTGGTCTAGCTAGCCGTCCGGTTAATTAGACGCCGAACAAAATGTGATCGCAGCTCTACGCACTGTTTTTTTTCCGTTGGAGCAATGCTAGATATGTGTTGTAGGCACGATGCACAGATTCTGTTCCGCGAGCAACGAGGATGACATCCTAATACGAGGAAGGAGTATTTGAACGTTGGTACCTGAAAAATCATCTGATCATTTTTCTATGTTATTTTTATTGTACTGCAAAAAACTCTAAAGTATGAGTATTTCAATAAACTATGCATACTGCAACATTGATATCCCAAAAATTGTTTTGTGTTAGGAAAACTCCTAAGCTATGCCCGCTGTGCCATCAACATCCTTAACTTTTTTCTGTGTCGCAAAAACTCTAAAATTTGTACCGACATGTTTTGTGGTAAATGAATGGTGTTGATTGTTATAACAATAGTGTTGTGATGGGTATTATAGCTTGTGATTGTTTGGTAGTATTTTTCTTATTATATTAAGTTGGGAGGCACGGGCATGGGAGGGAAGGAGGTTTTATGAAGAGCAGCTCAAAAGTTAGGTAGGATTTTCTGACGGCCAATAGATCCCATAAAGAAAAGCTCGTGGTCAAATTTTGGGCACTAAAAAAATAAAATAAAAAGCGAGACAGTAGGTCCAACCAATTTTTTACATCCTTTTTGACGTCAACCAACTGTCCAACCTTTCGGCCTTAATATTCTCGTTCTGGTGTATAGCATTGAACGCATTATAATCTTTTACTTAATTTCATAAGTTAACGTGGCACGATGTCATCCCATGTGAAGACAACAACAAATGAGCCACTGTATCTTACTTAGGAGGACTTCTAATGAAAGAATGCCAGGTCACTTAGTAAATAATCCGTTTTTGTTAATAATTAACATATCTAGAATTGGTCGACGCGTTATACTTACAAGGCCAGGCGTGTTCCTTTACCCATTTAAATTAATAGGAGCCTTTGCTTTTGAGAACAAGGTCGAGCTTAACGTGTGATATTGAATTGCAAAGAATCGATGGTCGTATATGCGAATTTGCTTATATAGCATTTTTTTATACTTGCAGGCATGGCATTAAGAATCCGAGGAACCCATGGTTCGACGGGCCTGAATACGTTACGCAGTGTCCAATCCCTCCGGGGACTAACTTCACTTACCAAGTCTTGCTCACCTCAGAGGAGGGAACCCTTTGGTGGCATGCACACAGCGATTGGACCCGCGCCACTGTCCACGGCGCAATTGTCATAAAGCCCGCCCTTGGCACCACTTATCCTTTCCCAGAGCCCGACGGTGAAGAAGTCCTTGTCTTCGGTATGTCCTTGTATGATACGATGAATGTGGAAATCATGTGTATTTGGTAACACTTAGCATTGTGAAATTCCGCTTGCAGCATCCTGGTACGACGAGGACGTGATGGAGTTGATGGAAGAGGCCCTTTCTGAAGGTGGACTGACGACATTGTCAGATGCTTACTGCATCAATGGCCAGCCTGGTGATTTTTATAATTGTTCCAGAGGTAAGACTTATTCAAATACATACGTTGTCAATATACCATCAGGCTTAGCCATTTTGATTTGATCTTTCGAGAGTAAATTTTCCATGTGTAAATCGATTCTAGAATTAGACCGTTGTTGTCGAATCTAAGCCACGAATTGATTCTAATTTGTCGCAGAAAGCACGACTAGAATATCCGTCGATTATGGCAAGACCTATCTTCTCCGCCTAATCAATTCAGTGCAAAATACCGACATGTACTTTGGCATTGCAAACCACAGCATAACGGTGGTAGGATGGGACGGAGCCTACGTCAAGCCCTTGGTCAAGAGTTACATCATGATAACCCCAGGTCAGGCGATGGACATTTTGGTCACAGCCGACCAGCCTCTCGGCGAGTACTACATGATCATCTCACCTTTCTTCGATGGTCAAGCGGACGATTTCGACATGAGCATCGCTAGTGCAATCTTCCAGTACAACGGCAACTACTCTTACACCGGATTACCGGCGTATCCGAGTGATTTCCCCGGATGGGAGGAGATAGGGCCCGCGACTGCCTTTGTCAAACAACTGAAAAGCTTGAACTCGCCAGAGCACCCCATCGACGTCCCCCAGGACGACGAGATCACGACCAGGATGTACATCACCATCTCGATCAGCATGATGAAATGTCCAAATGCCTCGTGTGAAGGACCGGACGGTAATCGCCTCGCCTCCGCGTTGAACAACATTTCTTTTGCAAACCCTGACCTGGATGTGCTTCAAGCATACTACAGGTACAAGTTGTGAATTCTGCTATTGCTACTCTCTTCCCCTGCTATCTGCCACAGTAAATTTGCTCCTCTCTTCAAAATGTTTATGCTAGCTTTGGGGTCATCCTAGGTCCTGTCTAAAAGCGAACAACATTTGTACAATGGATCTCAGCGTATTTAGATAATATATAATCGACCGTCTTTAATTCCTTGTGTTTGATTTCTTGCAGCAATATCACCGGGTATTACACGCCGGATTTCCCTGATCTGCCACCTACGTTGTTCAACTTCACGTCCGAAGACCTATTGACAGACAACGTGACGATGTCGGACCAAGGAACGAGAGTCAAGGTACTGAACTACAACGAGTCTGTCGAGATAATCCTCCAGGGGACCAACGTGATGAACTCAGGCGAGACTCACCCGATGCACCTGCACGGGTTCCGGTTCTATGTGATCGGACTGGGCCAGGGCAATTTCGACAACAAGACCGCTCCAGAAACCTACAACATGTACGACCCACCCGAAGCGAACACTGTCCCAGTGCCGAAGGACGGGTGGGCTGTCATCAGATTCAGGGCAGACAATCCCGGTAAGTTCATTAGTTGACGTGAATGGCATGATCAGACAAACTTCAAAATAGAGAGAAGAAAGATCGATTGTTCCTAACTCGAATTTGTTTTCGGCAGGCGTATGGTACATGCACTGTCATTTCGATCGGCACATGGCATGGGGCATGGACATGGTATTCATAGTCAAGAATGGGACCACGGCTGAGACAAGCATCCGGGAGCCTCCTGTGTACATGCCTCCTTGCGAGACGGACTCGTCACTGTTGAGCGCCCTTCATTCTTACTTACGGCAGAAGGCTTAAATAATTTTCTCTATATGATGTAGTTGTCCCGGGAAGTTTTCATTCGGAAACAGAGAGACTACATTATAATCCAGGGTACTTGTCGATTTTATTTTATTTTTCATTTTTTGAAGAAAGAAAATGGTAGTTTTTGGAAGGAAGAAAATTATAGCCCCTACCCAGCTTATGGTGCTGAATAAAAGTGCCTTCACGATGTTAGTCGACGGGCTTCTTAGTTTCAATGATATCCGGACAGAGTGAAATTAACATGTTGTACATCAAACAATGTTGAGTAAAATTGCGAGACTGCCATTTTGTCACTGTCTGGGCCGTTGGCCCACTCCAAAGGGCCGTGTGGTGTGTACTATACTCGGTCATGAGTATTACACCAATAATCCGATGGTAAGACGCATGCAGAGTCTGCAGAATCGTCCGTAAGAAAGCAATAATGAACAGGGTTTATTAGCAAAGGATCTATTTAGTTGGATCAATCAACGGTAATAATGTGCGAAAAGGGACTGTTGGAATAAGAAAGTTCAAGTAGTTGACCCCTTCAAGAGCTTTACAAACATTATTAATTCTTACATTGAGTAAATATTGCAGGTGTCTTAGATGTCACATCATAGTCTCGGTTAACATTGATCAATCCTTAGGTGAAAAATTAGGTATCTACAAGGGGCTCATGGGTTCCTCTTGTCCCAAGATTGGGCTGTTGCTGCTGAATGTTTAGCTAAAACGAAGTTTATATCATCAGGCAATGGGATCCCAAACTAAAGGATTCTATTGTAAATGCTGATGCCTTTGTTGGTAGAGTTGAGACTACCAAGCAAAATCCAATTTTTCATAATTCTTGTCATTGCTGGAAATCTCAGTAAGAGAAGTGTTGGCAAAATTGCTATTATGGATGACAACTTTTTTCCTCTAATGGAGGAGGAGGATGATTTGGATGATACGCCTGCTCTCATTAACTGGACTCTTGAAAACTGGGGTTCAGGAATTGAAGGCTCCATCTATTGGTGATAGATTCTTCATATTCCGGTCATCATCTTGGTTGGATTTTGGTTGTTGTATGAGGACTACAATCATGCCACAATTGTTTCAGCATGCTCTCAAGTTATTCTTTGCTCCATTACCAATTGACATTTGTTTCTATGATAGAGTTTTATATGCATCTAATGCTGTTCTTATAAGGAAGTCTTTATGGGAATCTCTCTCTAGTCTTGCTGCTGCTGTTACTTCTGCTTTAAGTTATCATGGGGGAGTTATCATGGGGGTCTTCAGTACTATTAGATTTTTTTTCCCTCAAGCAAGAACTTCTGATGATGCTTATGTACCTGAGATGGTTGACTTCAATACTACATTAGTTCAATCTGGTTTGTTTGTCTTAAATTAGATTGGTTGCTCTTTTACTTGGACCAATTGTAGGCTTGATGTCCTGTTGCTAGGATGATAGATAGAGTTCTGGGTGGTGCCTGGCTTAATGTTCATTTGCATCCTCATGCAGAGTTTGTGCCATCCGATATATCTGATCACTGTATGGCCCTCGTATGGTTTATGGAGCCTGAATTGTCATTTCCTAAACCTTCCCCATTCTAGTTTTGAAGTAAACATTTCCGTTTCTGAAGGAGACTCGGCATTGTGGTGAACAAAGAGTGCCTATATATGTCTTTCACTCCCAACTGGGTTAGGTGAAGGTTGCTTTAGAGAAGTTTGACAGGGAACGTTCTAATTAGATTTCTCAACAAGTCAGCAGTGTAAAAATCCACAGTTTTTTGCATACAACTTGCGGATCAAGACCAAAAATATTTTACAAGTCTCTCAAGCTTAGAAACTCTAAGCAGACTTTAAAAGTCTCATTTTCATAGTATGGTTCTAAAGTTGAGGGTCATAAGAACATTGGAGCTGAGGCTATTTCATATCATGAGGATCTTCTTGATTCTGATGCTGGCCATGATGGTATTGATTTGAATTCCCTGAGGAACATGGCAGTTGCAACTTTCTATTAATATGCATGCTCTTCTTACAAAGCCAGTTATCTATGATGAGACTGAGGAGGTGTTGTGGTCTATGAATAGGGAAAATGCCCCAGGGTCAGATGACTTTTCAGCCTCTTCGTTCACTTCAGCATGCGTTAGCATGGGTTCTGATTTTGTGAAGCTGCTTCCTTCTTTAATTCTTCCAAGTTGCTTGGTAGAGTTAATGCTACAGCCGCTTCTCTTGTGCCCTAAGGTAGCCAATCCTGTTCTCGTCTCAAGAGTTCAGGACCATATCTTGGTGCAATGTTACTCATAAGTACATTACCAAAATTCCAGCCAAAAGCCTTTGTAAGATCTCAGAATCTGCATTTGCTGAGGGCAGAAATGTTGGCGATAATATTCTTTTGGCTCACGAATTTGTCCAGAATTATCATAAGGCTGGGGCTTCCTCAAGATGCATGATTAAAGCTGATCTTCGACAAGCGTATGATTCTCTTAATGGGTAATTTATAATCAAGATCTCGTGGGCAATTGGGAGTTTTTGATGTCTTTGTTTCTTGGATTTCAGCATGCATCACTCCCCTTTTTCAGTTAATATAAATGGGTCTTTGGAAGGTTTCTTTGTTGGGAAGCGAGGGATAAGGCAGGGAGATCCCTTATCTGTTTGTTCTTGCTATGGAGGTGATTTCGGGAGAGAAGGATCCTTCATTCTCTAGAGTCCAAATGACGCCCCTTTGTTCTGTCGATAATCCACTTATCTTTTGCCCTTGTGAAACGAGCATTCGAAGCGGAAAAGAAAAGGAAAGCATTGTCTGGCCGGCGCATAGATGCGTCGTTTCTCCTCTCTGTCCTAACATATGTACAGGCGAAACATATACATGCGAACTGTCCGTCTTGCCTGAATGGGGGTGTCACGGAAGAAGCGGCAACAGTTCACCAAAAAGTTCAATCCGTCCATAATCAACATCTTCGCCGAACTTGAATAACTAATACCAAAACAACCTCAGTAGCAATCAGCGACAATATTCCAGCAATATCAACCACAACCGGTAAATATAATGCATGACAAAGCCAAAAAACTAACACTCACAATTTTTATGTGGAAAAATCAATTTGGGAAATATTAGAGGGGTGCTCGAAATTGCCACTAATTATTAAGAATATCAGGATATACAATAGTTTATCTCTAATCACATTAATAGTACAACAATATCTTATCAAGATCAATATAAAGAAGCAAGATAGATATAACCAGGTGAAACGATTTAAAGGAGGATTTCATCTAACTAAATAAATCAACCTTTTCAACGTCTTCAATGATTTTGGCAGGAGGATTCTGGCAAAAACTAACGGAGTGCTAAGCTACATTCTTTAACAACTTAATATTAAAATAAACCTCAGCAGGAACCAGCAACAACATTCCATCAATATCAACCACAACCAATCAATAAAATGCTGAAAATTAAACACAAAGCAGAAAACCAATACCTACAGTTTCTACGTGGAAAACCAAGTGCAAGAAAAACCACAGGATTAATCAAAACTTCGACTAATAACAAAAAAATAGCAGGGTACATAATACTCAATCTCTAGTCACACATATAGAAGTTCAATATATTTATAAGACAGTAATATCTAACCACCACAAAAATTGATTAACATAAAGAAATAAGAAAGATCTAATTTGAGAATAATTTTAAGGAACAAATCATTTCATCTTAGTCTCACCAAAATCATACTTTAATTTCTGCCATTTTCGATGAAGTTTCACAATCAAACCTGGGCCGTAAGAAATCAACCACTTCTCTGAACGGACGGTTTCCCCCACTCTTTCTTTCTTCTTTTTCTGCGATCGCTCCTCTCTGTCTCTCTCTGTGCTGTCAAGAACGTTCCACCGTCTCTGTTTCTTTCCCTGTTGACTTTGTTTGAAAGAGCTGGGCCCCATGAGGCGGACCCAGCCCATCAGAATCCAGGCGAAAATATTCCTGCGCACTGCCCGATACGTGGCTTAACCCTTGCACGATGCGCGGGCATTGAATTCGCTGCAACCGATCCAATCAAAGTCATCTCTTTTAGTCAAGCATGTTAAAGAAGTGCAGACATGAGCGGTCTTGAAATTCAAGGAAAAATAACATTAGAAGCATCAAAACTTTCATACGAAGATTATTTGAATGTCAATTTTTTTTATTCACTTAAATATCACATCGAAGTAAAATTGTTTACTTAGTGTCACTTTTGACCAAACGTACTGCATGAAATTTTTTTAAATTTTAAATTTTTATTTTTATTTTATTTTATTTAAGATAGCAAGGGCCACTGTCAGCTACGAAACCCTTACCATTGGCCACAAAGGCATTGGGCGAGGTCGCGATGCCCTCGCTAGCTCTGGGTGGCATTGCTTGTGGCCGATGAGACCGCAATGCCTTCACCTAGGGCCTTGGTGATGAGGGCAAGGCGAGCCTCGCCTAGATTTGGCCATGAAGAGTGCGACCTTGCTAGACACGTCAAATGAGTGAGTCCGGTCCGGTCAAAAATGGGTCGACCCATATTTGACATATTTAACCCGTTTTGACCCATATTTATGTAATGTAAATCTAGTAACTCATACTTGACCCAACTCATACTCAACCCATACCCAACCCAACCCAACCCATATTACTAAAACCTATTAATATTCTAAGAAAACCCACACCTATTATATGCTAATTGGATTAAAACTTCAAATTAAATTAAAAATAGTAAATAAAATATAAAAAATAAAAACCTATAAATTGAAATATTTATAAAGAATTAGACCATGCACATGTTTCTCTTGTTTGAAGTGAATATACTATTGAGTAATCGAAAACGTAACATGAAAAATCTTTAACTAAACCTAAGAAAACTCATTTTTATGACATTTTTTTATTAAAAAAATTATTGCTAAAACACTTTTATGCAATACAAGTTTAATGGAAAATTTTTGTAATTCTTTTTAAATTTTTTTTTTAAAATCGATTTTTTATTTTTATTTTAAAAATATAATTTTTTATTATTTTATTTTTTTAAATAAAAAATGTAATTATTTTTTTTTCTTTTTCTCTTTTCTCTTTTCTTCTTCTCTAGCCGGTTGCTTGCCACGACGACAGCCGACAACTAGCCACGGGCGAGCTCAAGGCTCGAGCTTCGCTCAACGTCGGCGAGGCCTCGGCCTCACCAGATTGGCGAGATCGAGCCTTGCCTGACATTGGGCATCGAGTGAGACTCAATCTCGCCAATGACTGGCGAGGCTTGAGCCTCGCTGAAGGCTCGATCTTGCTGATCAGACGAGGCCGAGGCCCTACCCAACATTGCGAGCTTGAGTCTCACTAGATCCGACGAGGCTTGAGCATCGCCAATCGTTGGCGACAACGAGCTTGCGTGCCAGCAAGCTCGAGCCCTGCCTAGCCTGTTGCCGACCGTTGCCGTGCCGGCCATCAACTAAGGAAGGAGGAAAAAGAAAGCAAAAAGAAAAGAAAAGAAAATTGAAATATGAAAAGTAATTATAATTTCGACTTTTTATTTTAAAAAAAACATTTTTATAAAGTTAAAGAGGGAAAGATTGTGTGGGGCTTGAGTTGGAAATTAAGAAATGGGTTCTAACATTCTAACTCACTTGATATTTTAAATGGGTCGAAAATGGGTCACAAGTTCTTACCCATTTTTGACCAATTTAAATGAGACTCACTTTTTTTACCTATTTTTAGCTAGGTTTTTAAAAGCCTCGAACCTATGTACAACCCATTAAATAAAATATGAGTCTAAAAATGGGTTCATTTTGACACCTCTAGACCTTGCCAACCCTAAGTGAAGTAGCATCACTTGTGACTGCATAGATCTAGCGAGGGTCCTCGCGGCCTCGCCAACAGCCCTTGCAGCGATTGGCGAGGCCTCTTCGGCCTTGCCCAGGGCCTTCATAGTTGAGGGTGAGGTAGCCCTTGCCCAATCTGGGCGAGGGTTTCCTGGCCAGCAAGGGTTGCTGGTGATTCTCGTTAGCATTAAAGGAAAAAATCAAAAATAAAATAAAATTGTTCATGTCACGTCGAAGAATCCATGTGGGATGATTGACGTCGCCACGTTGGATGATTGACATTCACATCGAATTTTCCAGTGGATGTTCCAACAAGATAAATTAGAATTGATACTCAAGTAAGCGATTTTTAAAATTTGTGGCACTTAAGTAAGTGAAAAAATTTTTGGCACTCAAATGAATGCCGTATGAAAGTTTTGGCACTCTTAGTGTTCTTCTCTCCAAAATTTGGTATGTTAATCATGAGTTTGCTTATTACATTGAGCTTCCTCCTATGATAGGATTTAGTCTCTATAGAAGATTTATGTGGCAAAAGTACGCTTCAAGTGCCAAAAGTTGGTACAAATGACACTTAAGTGCCAAAATCGGAGAAAAATGGATCACTTAAGTGCCAATCCGGCCAAAATGCTGACGTGTGCAATTTCCAGCGAAATAAGTGCAAAACGATGTCATTTGAGGCCGAACTTCTCCTCTTTGAAGGATTCTCAAAGGGGTTCAGTTGATGAGGATTTGTCTGTATTACTTAATTACTTAATGTTATCTATGAAGCTAATGACACAAGAACATAACTAGTCAAAACAGAGACCTTTATGATTTGAGGCCGAATTGGGTTCGTTGGAACGCTATGTTGCCCTTGCACACACTCATGATATGTGTTGATGATTAATGGTCTGACTACATCAGTCATTTGTTTGACCATATAATTAGCAAATTCATTTTGAGTTTCTTCCATTACTTGCCTCATAATAGCAAGAATGACCAGTGTAAGGTCCACTTGCCTTCTTTCTTCTACACGATGCCTTGAGACATCAGCACCTTTGTGACCTCGTTTCGAGAGTGTTGGGCTGATGACGACTTGGTTTGTGTATTGTTCTGAGCTATTAGCACTTGCTCATTAGTTGTACCATTCAGGTTGATTCGGCTTTGGGTCCATCATGAGGTACGAACATCTGGAGTGCGAAAATTTGACACGGAAGAACACTTAAGTGTCAAAAGTTTGGAAAATGACACTTAAGTGCCAAAATTGGAGCAAAATGAATCACTTAAATGTCAATTCGATCAAAATCCGGCCAAAATACGACGTGACAATTTTTCGACGAGATAAGTGCAAAACGACGTCGTTTTATCTCTAAAGTGATAAAAAATTAATATAAATTAATATAATTTAATTTAAAACTAAATTTATTAAAAACATTTAAAATTTAAAATATAAATATTATAAAAAAAAAAAAAAAAAAAGGAGAGGGAGATGGCCGAGGGCGAGCCCTCGCCGCCACCGTCGGGAAGGGGCGGCGAAGGAGGGGAGAGGATTGGCTAGGGTTGCCGGCCCTCAGTCGACTGGTGGCGAGGGCCTGTGAGCCCTCGACCAGATTTGGGGCAAGGGTTGCGGCCCTCACCGCCTTCCCAGCAGCGAAGGCTCAGCCCTTAGCCATTGCCTCCTCTCCCCCACCTTTTTAAAAAATAAAAAACAAATTAAAATAATTATTATTATTTATTTTTATATAATTAAATTAATTTTTATATTAACATTCGAATCCGCTCAAAAATAAAGTTGTTTTTGCTTCTTCTTTTTTGTTAAGTCAGCATTCCAGTGAGCCACAAGAGGAAAAAAATAATAAAAAATTATCACGTAAGATTTCCGGTGGGGTTCGCCGAAAAAGGCACTTAATTGTCCATTCGTACCAAGTTTTGGTACTTGGGCTGTACTTTGTCCGATCCATGGTATAGCACTCTCTCAACTCAACACAATACGTCCCATCGGGCGTGCCAAAAACATGTTTCATCGATTTTGATCCCCGTGTTGTGTTTTGGTTTTATTATAAGGGACTCGGGTTCTGTGTTCAACTTGGACAAATGATGTCAAATGCAAAGATGAAGTTTATTTATCAACTTATATATACAACCCTGACGATTGATATTTGGGTGACTCGAAGATTAACCACTCTAGGCACAAATTACACCAAAATCTAATCAATGATGTAATTTGGACACTAGCAACTAGCTAATCTATGCTTCGAACTCAAATTATGCCGGAATTTAATCTACGACACAACTTGTTTTAGGTGTAAAGTTGGAATTTAATTAACAGCAATACACCTACATAAAAAAACACAATTACAAAATTTAATCAACAATGCTAGGCTTGTGAAACAACATCAAAGTTCAATCAACGATGTTGGAGTGGATAGGGAAGAGATGCATGTTGGAATTTAATCAATGATGGGAATATAGAAAACTATAGCTAAAATGCGATAAAGTAAAGATAACGTAAAGATAATCGTTGTGTTGTTCGGGAGGTTCTCAATGGTAGGGGTACGGTATTTATAGAGTGGATTGATTGTTCCTCAGTCGGCCGCTCTTTCTTGGACACTACTCTTCACATTCTCCACATTTTTCACTTCTTTTTTTATGACCTTGTCCTTTAATAACCGCTTCCTACTTCGTTGACAATGCATGTGTAGCTTGTTCCTTAAGCAAATAACCACTCCCTATTTTTATGCGATTTCTCACAGCAGTTACTCTTGAAAAGGCTAGTAAGAACACCTAGAGAGGAGTAAATAGGTGTTAAAAGAAATTTTTGCAATACTTGATGAAAGTAAATTGCCTTTAGAAGATAATAGACTGAAGATCTAATCAACTATAAACAGTTATATAAAGCTACAAATTAAAGTAAGGAGTTCAGGGAAAGAAAATAAAAACATAAAGTTTATAGTGGTTTGACTTAGTTCAAGCCTACGTTTACTCTCTCGCACTAACAGCCTACTGGTTGGATTTCACTATGAATCAAATAAGTTTTTACAGTCTCACGTCATTCACTTCACAATGTAGAGACTTTACTACACTCTTCCAAAGTCTCACAAGTGTTTACTCTTTCTTTTGAGTACAAGTTAAGCTCGACAATTGAAATAATAGAGAATTAGGAAACTTTAGATTTTGAAATTTTTCTTTCACGCACACACTCAAACAACTTGAGAGTCTTCCTTATATACTCCTCCATGCCTTTATTGCCGTTGGCACTTTCCAAATGAGTTCTTCAAATCTACCCGTTGGACAGAATCAATCAAGGAGATCTCGAGTCATTTTAGGAATGTGATAAAAGCCCATCAATCCTACTCGCCCATACAATTATGATCTTGATTTCCATAAGTAAAACATTCCAAGTATACTTCGCTTTTCAAGAGATCTGATTATCCGAATTGATTCCAATAATAATAATTGATCATAAGATGCTATATCCAGCCATAAAATCTTTCACAAACCATACAAACTGAATCCTTGAAGATAAACCCGCATCTGGACAAGTCTTCACTTTTCGGTCTGGAATCTGTTAGTGTGGTCAAACTTTGAAATTAAAGTCTAGTAGTCTTCAGACTTTGACAATAGCCTCTAGAATTCTTCAGACTATAACACTTAAATCTACAAGTCTTCAAACTAGACTTTTGGAAATGTTTTGTCAATTTCAAAACAATAAATGAGTTTTCTCTAACAATTCTCACTTGAGTTCTAATTTTAATTTTGCTTTATCTTTAAATCTAGTGCACTATCCCTATAACCTGAAATGTGACAATTTTCCAAGCCATCAACTTTGGAGTTGGCTTCCAGAACCTCTTCAAGGCTCAACTTAAGTAGCCTTCATGAAAGCTGTTTTACCCTTAACTTCGTAAGTCAAAACGGAGCGTTTCACCTAGTGATCTCTTGTGATCGACACGTGGTTTCGAAGGTAATTTTGGATATCAACAAAAACAAAAGAGTATACAAGTTGTAGATTTAAGCACATCTCATCCAAAAAGACTAGATCTGTCACAATATCAAAAAACAATTAGTAGTCAATCATTGGAACCATTGGTGATTGGCACACGCTGAGGCTTTTCCCTCAAGAAATTACAGCTTGCAATGCATGCCTAGATTTGACTTCCTTATCACCATCACCATACGGAGATGATGACAATGATAATAACATGTTGAACCACCATAAAATGAATGCATTTAAGAAACTTTCAAATCTATATTCAGATCAAGAGAAAAATACTTTCAGATTTAGATATACACTAAAATCAGGAGATAAGAGTTTATGCCAAATATCGAAGAAGTCATAGTTACATGTCTCGAGCATCTTGCGAGTTGGACTTGTGATGATATTCTCACAAAATTTTTAGCTACTAGCAAATTTATCCACCGTGACAAGTGAAGAAAAGCAACAACAATGAGCAAATAATAATAATCATAGATTAGATTGGGAGAGGAAAAATAAAGGAAATCAAGGTCCTAGAAAAGGAAAGTATAGTGAAGCAGACCCTCAGTTTCAAATTGGAATATGAGAGCTTACAAATGAAGTTTCTTTGAGGGAGGATTTTTTTGGAAGAGAGGGCGTTGCCAACAAAGAAATTAGGGCTTTCCCTTAACTCATGAATTTATCAAGGATTTTTTTTTTTTTTTTTGGTCAATCCTACTTTATTCATGCTCCAATATTCACTTTTAAATTTTCGCTATGTATCCTTATAAGGCGTGAGAATTGAAATCCTCACATGAAAACTAAATCATCCCCATCCCACCCCTTCTAAAAAAGTGAACATTCGAACTCTTCACCTCCATCTTCCTCTTCTCATGCGGAAAAAATAGCTACTAGATAAATTCCAATGATTTTATCAAGGATGTTAGGAGCAACTTATATCCTTGCAAGACATCTGAAGAGGGCTTGTTTGAATCCCGAGGTGGAACGCCCACCGAAGTTCATTTCGATTGCGGCAATATCACTCTTCACAATGCATTGAACCCTATTTCGCAACACGACTTGAACTAGAGGACGCGCACCGACGAAACTCGTATAATCAGCCCCCAATCGAATAGGGAAAGAAAACAGCCGTTTTGCCACATTTTCAAATATCGAAAACGGGGGATCGTGATTCATGGGGCAGACATACGTGCAAATTCGCACCGGTCAAAGTTGAGATCTAGAATCACACTTTTAGAAAAAGCAAGAAGATGTAATCGTCGCAAAATATTAGGGTGTGCCCACCCACCAAATCTGGTTTGGCCTTTTAATTCTATCAACGATTTTGTGGACGGCATTACACAAAGCTTTTTCTTTCTTTTTCTTTTGTCTTTTTAGAGCATTTCGCACGTGGCTAATGGAGTTCGAGTCGACGTGACTGGTTCATTGAGAATTGGACCCACTATGGTCTCTGAGCAGCCCCTTTTCAATGTCTCCGAGCATGTGACTGGTCCACCGGAAATGATGGTCTGCACGAACAAAAGATCAAGTTTCAATATAATACATGGCAAATGGAGGCCGTATTACCTGTAAAAGCATCACGTTGTGGATCTGTGGCGTCAACTCTGAAATGTGACCAGAATGCAACAATAAGGTTTCGTCGAGGACCAAAACCGGCACCCTTTTATGTTACCACTTATTTTTGCCATTAACAAGCTAACATGACATCTGATGTGTTATGTATACTTTCGAACATTATTGATTTATATACCAAGAGGTTTGAGACGATATCATTTCATTGGACCACTCAAATGATCGAGCTTAAATTTTTATTCTTGAGGAAAAAGCTAGGGGTCCTTTTGCTTCCAATCTTCATCGCTCTTTCAAAGATTAAAAATAATCAAGTTTGTAATTGGAACAGTCAAGGTGATGGTAAAACAAGGATTTCATGTAGCTTTCATTTCATTTGATTTAGATCTTTAATTGAGGTTCTTCAATTTTCATGTTACAATTTCCAGTGTCTTCTCTCGGTTGCATTTGTTTTATTTGTTGTTATTGTTTGCACCAAAAATTGGTCATGCCGTCGATATAGATAAGCGCACGACTAGGATGTGGAGTATTAAGGACATCACCCATTCTCAATGAGTGCAAGAATTATTATCGAAATTAACACAAATTGATGACCATTGCTGGACGATGACAAATGGTTAACGATAGTCTACAAAATTATCACTTAATAAGATGAACAGATTATCAGCTAAGGCACAAGGAGAAAGTTCAATGCATAAAGGGCATCAAGATGCAGTTACAAGTTGAAAGTCACCAAAGAATATAGTGACGGAGGTCATGGAGCAACTAGAAAGCAATCTCAAAAGCAACTGCTTGAAGATAAGGTCATAGCATTATGAAAATATGGGTACAAGACTTTTCGAAGATGAGGTGACATGACTATAACTGCAAAAAAATTGGTAAGAGACGGTTATGGTACAACCACTATAAATATTTATCATTTCTCTACTGGAAACTTCCCTCACACAAACAAACAAATTTACTATCTTGCAATCATCCTTACTTTTTATGCACTGTACTTTTAGTTTGTAGACTAGCATTGTTGATTAAATTTTGGTGTCTTTCTAGGCTATAGTTTTCAAATCCGCATTGATGATTAAAATCCATTGTGTATCTCTATCATAGGTATTGTGTCGTCAATTAAATTCGGTATAGCATCTTTGTGTTCTTAGAGCTTTATTGTTGATTAAATTTGTAGCATAATTTGGATAAAATATTCAAGAAACAAAAGGCACTCCACCTGTCGAGTATCATCAGGACCAAATATCACAGCATTTCAAAGAGTAATGTCATTATCTAGGGGTGCACCACTAATGCTAGCCGGCTTGTTCCAACCTCTTAAAGATACCTCGTCAAGGCTCTTCCTCGATAGGAGTCGATATGGTGTGCAAGCTTTATCCTTAAAGATAATTTTTCGAAGTATAAAACTTAGTGCAATAGGCTCTAGCAGTTATCCCGTAGGATACAACATATATTCTTCTTTATTCTACACTGAATTATAAAAGCAATGGGAACAACAAATCATATGGAAAACCCAGCAGAGAAAGGAAAGAAAATGGCAGGATTGAAAAGAATTTTCTTGTTGAGGTGTGTGGCATCATATTAGGTTCAGAGAAATAATTGGTTTGTAAATAAGAGAGGGTGGTTTTTCCTTCATCAATTCTTGCATCAAATAAAAAGTCATTACAAAACCGTTTTAAATTGTTGGAGCTCAAAACCGTTATGAAAACCGCCACAAATCGACGGCGGTCATAACTTCTATCAACGATGTTTCGAAACCGTTGAAATAACCAACAGCTATTGCGTCACTGCTGCAGCCGCTTCTGCATCGGAGATTCGGAGGCAACTGGTTCTGCATCAAATGTTTATGTCTTTTGTATCAAATGCCGCTCGCGCAAATGATGTTGATGAGGAGGACGAAGATCTGAGTGGAACCAACACTGATGATTTGGAGGAGACTAGTTCTGAGAGAAGTCCTAAAATAGTTAGATCCGATCCAGTGAGTGGGGTCGCAAGGAGAATGTAGTTGAGTTGAGAATGAGATCTGTTATCTCGCGCCCAATTCACGAGTGCCGTGCAGAAGTTATCAATATTGAATGGCAATAACACGTGGTGGCTGAGGAGTCGGCGTAAAGATAAGGAAGCTTAGTGTGTGGACGGATGTGGTTAGAGGTTGTTTGCTAGCTGGATGCAATCTGAGAAGACTTTTGCCATTAAAAGAAGTGGAGAACCACGTAGCTATGCCAGAAGCCTTAGAAATAGGCAAGCAAACGCTACCTGGCTCTGCCAAGGAGTACTCACCCATGTAAAAGTTCAACGAAGTTTGAACAAAGTGTGTTAATTTCTTTTGGTCTATCTAAAAACCCAACAAAGCAGCTAAGTGTGCGAGTTTTGACAAGTTGCGACTCCTTAAACATAACTTCCGCTTCACATTGTTCACCAAACACATTTTTATTTTATTTTTATGTTTTCTTTTTCTTTTTTTTTTTTTTTTTTAAAATTGATTTTTAAATTTTTTTATTTTTAATTTTTTTCCTTTTCCTTTTCTTTTTCTTTGTCAATCGCTGAACCGACCATAAGCCAACTCCAGCCTCCCTCGTCAGCCTGTGGCAAGGCAAGTGAGGCTTTGCCTTGCCCAAGGCTAGATCCAACCAGGGCGAGGCTCAAGCTCGTTGGCCAGGTGGAGCTCGAGCTTCGCCGAGGTTGGCGAGTCATCGGATATGGTGATTCACATCTTCCTCGATCGTTGGGCAATTGGCTATTGTCAAGGCATGCAGTGGCGGAGGAAAGAGGAGAAAGAAGAAAGGTGGAAGGAAAAGAAAATGAAAGAAAAAATTAAAATTAAAAATTCGATTTTTTTAAATAAAAATAATTAAAAATTCGATTTTTAAAAAAATATATAAAATTACGATTAAATGTTTTGGTCATTTAAAAAATTAAAATTTAATTTTTATTATTTTCCCCAAGAAATCGAATTATATGACAAACAATAGAAAATATTTTCACTCCACTTTGATTTTAGTCGAACACTTGAAAATATAGTTATTTTCTTGAAAAATGCTTCCTAAAAATCATTTTTCAGAAATGTGATATTTTCTGCAAAATAAATGAATCTTCTGTTGCATTGCATATTTTATAACAATGTTAGTATGGATTGCACCTTTTGGAACAAAATCATCCTCAGTTCTTCTCTTCACCCTTTCATGCAACATAAACACCATTTCGCTTTAATAGTCATCTGGGTTAACTTTAACTAACTTGTGGTTTCTTCTTCTCTTTTGTTTCTTATCTTCCAAAATCAAATGTAAGCATAAATACAATTTATGAAATATGAAAATCAATCCCCACGAATATTGTTAATAGAATATTAAAATAGGTTTGCAGACAACACCCCAGTCACGGAATGGAGTCCTCCTTATAAGCTTAAGCAAGATTCTCGGGACCGTTTTTGATTGAATATGTTAAACTCCAACTCTAATGAAGATTATTTTCTTGTCAGGAAGCATAAGAAAGCGGGAAAGTACAATCAAACAAAAATAAAATATGCCGACAATGACAAGTAGCCTTTCTTCGTTAATTAAAAATTGTGCCATCTCCTTCTCTTCTCGCGATTCTATCTTAGACTTTCATATATCTCTGCTTTGCCAGTTTGAAAAAATTGAGAAAGAATGCCGACCCATGTCGAATATTAGCAACGCACGCCCATTGGATCCATGTGACCCTGGAATAAGCACAGCACACATTGACCTATATGTGAATGGGCTCACCCGCTAATTGGTAACTTCTGGACTGATCTCAGGGTAAAAACACCGGTTCTCCAATGCTAACTTGCGCAGCTTGAAGCGGCAGATTTTAGGTGAAACCAGATAAACATGTTCCATATTTGGATTGTGGGATGAACAGTAAGGTGACAACATCTTTGCATCCCTTAGGTTTCGACACTCCCTCGTTATTCTTTCTTTTTCATACTTTTATGATGTGATGAAAGGGCTCACACGTTGTTCCTTTGGTGCGAACAGTACCGGTTCAGTCCAAGAAGTTGACCGGAAGATAGGTAAGACATGTGATCGCAGCTTTCAGCTTGACGGGACGACCGTTTGGTTCATTATGATCTGGTAGGGCTATAAATAATAAACATAGATGGTCCAAAGTCTCTACTCTTCTTTTAGAAAAACAAGAAAAGAGCCTGTCTCTTCGTTGTCGTCGCACACACCAAAAATGGTTTCGATAAGCACTCGTGAGACATGGTCCTTCTTACTTTCAGCTTTCCTCATTGCCCAGTTGCTCTGCATTGCTCGAGCCGATGTCCATTTCTACGACTTCATCGTGAGTTCTTAATCGCCATTTCTCTGATTGTCGCAGCCGCTTCATGCACAAGAATGCGCTTCGGACTGAGTCATTTACCCCTTTTTTTCTGATTTTCTTTTCGCCATTTTTTTCTCTTTCGGCGGTGATGTGCAGTTGAAGGAGACGAACGTGACGAAGCTGTGCGAGACAAAGAGCATCATGACGGTGAATGACAGTTTCCCGGGGCCGACAATCAAAGTGCACAAAGGGGACACGGTGTACGTGAATGTTCATAACCAAGGCGATTACGGCGTCACGCTTCACTGGTAAGCGAATCTTCCTTTTCCTTCCTTCTTTTATAATCCAGTCCCATCGTGATTGGTTCATATCGATTAGCTTTCTTCTTTTTTAATTTTCTGTTCGTGGAAGTCCAAGTATAGTTTTATCATGTCTGCACTTATTAGTCAGCTATACTACATTATTTTCGGGTCAACGTTAATCTACCGGGACTTAGAGTTAGTGGAGTTGTAGTGAATGAAAAACTTCTCATTTCTTATCCTCTTCAAGCTTTATTTTTTGCTTAGCTGTACCTTAGGCTTCCTATTCTCTCCTCCTCGTCTTTGAATATTCTCTATGGATTTATTATCTCCTGAACTAGTGCAGTAACTCTTAGCTCAAAGTAACCAGGTTTCTTTAAAATAATCGATAACTTTGTTAAGATATTTATATAATAAATAACTTCTTTTAGAATTATAGTCATCTCACAAAATTATTCGAAATTTGAACAGATTTATTTATTTATTGTTGTCGATGGCGAACTGATTTTTTCCCTCTTCCAATGCAAAGAGCCAAACACACGTCCACCTCTTTTCCCGTTTGTTTGATTTGTTTTCTCTATAAATAATTTCTCACTTTTATTTATCGTTTAGGGTTCTTTGTGTATTTTCTTTTTTGAGGAAAGAAAGTCAACTGAAGCACAATAAGTGCAAGCTACCTTGGAGATTGAGAGAGAAATGTAGGGCTCAGCGCCTCGTGGTGGTGCTTTAATGTTGTGGCATTCAATATGGCAACATCTTGTTTTTGACATCGAAAACCTACCAAAGAAACTACGTCCACGAATTTGTCCGTGATTATTTGATTGCACATCGTCCTTTTTCCGTGGAGGTCACGTTTGTGTTCAACCCGTCAAACAAATCGCACCGCGTGTGGACACCAACCCGCCAGGTTAGGAATGACTCCATGTTAATCTCATAAAATCGCAAGGCTCGAGGACACTCGGAGATTGCATAATTAGTGCAGTCTCTTGGGTCCATCCTTGATTAGATCACATGGATAGGTGGGCGAAAACAGTCTTGAACCCTAAGGATGTGTGCAGTTTGAATGCATTCTTATGTCATGATGAGCCCCGGACCTTAACAAAGAATTTGTGCACTTTTGCATTTCATTGTCAAATTGTTTGGTGGTGAAATGACATTCTTTTGACTATAATATCGGGAAAACAGGCGGGCGGCATGATTCATTGGATCTGAGAGATGGGTTTACCATGTGGGTGAAAGACAAAAAGTCTTCCATCTACAATGGACGCAAAGCCAAGGAATAATTTTATTAGTCCTTAAATATAAATATTTTGTCAATAAAAAATTAGTTGCAAGATCCAAAACTAATAACACCACCCTATGGTCTACTTAACTAGGGACGTGTTGCACGATAGACTTCATCTGAGTGGTGGAGCTATGACTGAAATTAGGTCTAACAAGACATCTTAGAATTACCCATTCGGATTTCCGACACGAGGTATCGGACTTCCAACGTCACTTGTCATTCTATGCTTTAAGTACGTGTAGAGCATCCCATAACTTTTCCTCGATCGTCAAGACATACCAAGCAAAAAAATCTCATGTTCGCCGTCTGCTCCGTCGAAAGTAGTGCGAATATGCTGAATGAATTGCTAAAACTAGCCTATTTGACAGGCTGATGGAGTATCAATTCAGTGGAAATGGTCCCCGGACTGCACAATGCAATGTGTACCTGAATATATAATCAGGCCTCATTAAGTAGCTCTTCCATACAACGAGACGTCACATTATCTTAATTAAATGGCTATATTTTAATGCAGGCATGGAGTAAAGCAGCCAAGGAACCCGTGGTCGGATGGACCAGAGTTCATCACCCAATGTGTGATAGGACCGGGAACAAACTTCACATATGAAGTAATATTCTCCAATGAGGAAGGAACTCTTTGGTGGCATGCTCACAGCGATTGGACACGAGCTACAGTTCATGGAGCTATCGAGATCTCACCAGAACCGGGAAAATCGTATCCCTTCTCAGAGCCCGACGACGACAAGGTTATTGTGATCGGTACGTGAATTGATCTCCTACGTTCTACTTGTTCTATTGCTATAGTGATAGAAAAATAATAGAATAGCTATGTCATGAATAAAATTGGATTTATAGTTGACTAAACAATTGAACCTTATATTATAAAGAACATTCTGTAAATGATTTTGGGAGGTAAAAAGGTATTTAAAAAATATTTGAACTCAGAAGGTATGCTTTAATATTTCATTATGCTATCAATTGGAATACAAACTATAGTTATCTTAAAAAGTATTATTACCCTCTGGTTATAATATATATCTGGTTTTTTTTTTCCGCCTTGGTGAATATATGTGTGACCATTCTTTTAGTGTGCTTAATTTAATATATAGCTTTGTTTTTGAGTATCGCTATCCTTTTGGTCAAATAAATAGCTGCTTGGTACATGGGAGACTTGAAGGAATTGGTGGACGAGGCAATGATGGATGGGAGCGACTTGCCCCATTCAGATGGTTACACCATAAACGGTGAGCTTGGGGATTTCTGCATTTGCTCCCAAGGTATTTCACCAAACTTAACAAGTTATCTATTAGATTACCTGCTAAATATATATTTACCATAAAGAATTGCGATTTTCAGATGATTGATTGCACGTAACAGAAAAAAGAAATGGTACATTGAAAACTACAGGCTTTTTTTTTTTATGTAATCTCTTGACAAGTGTTTTGTTAATAATGTGATTTTGTGGTATCTTAGTTTTAGTGCATTTCAAGTTAGAGCTTTGATTGGGTTACCTATAGTAATAAAAAAATGTGACTTATCAAGTTAGATTGATACAAGATTGTTAGGAGGCGAGAACCTTCGATACCTAGGTGAGATATGAAGCCAACTGCCAAGCCAACGAAGAACAACCATAATAACACAATGGAGGTTATAAAAAGAGGATTTAAAGAACATGGCAATACCGAGATTTACATGGAAAGGCTTTCTATGTGAAAAAGGAAAAAAAAAAAAAAACTACGGGGTAACGGAGTCCACTAACCGACCTCAATCAAGAGTAAAGGATTCTAATCACATCCAAAACTACAAATACACAAGCTTCCCCTTCTACAAGAATTACACCCTAAACTCCAAATTACAAAGCATGAGCTATCACTCCCTATGAGCAAACACAACGTACTTGAAGCTTGATGCAACCTTCTAAAAGAACAATGAATACAACAAACTCGTCTTCAATTTGAATGTGATGCAACTTTGGAAGTATAAAAACCCTAATCCCTCCTTATCTCTTTTCACTCTCGCGCTCTCTGTCACATGTCTCCTCTAGTCTTCGCAAGACCTCTCTCTCTCTCTCTCTCTCACATGTCTCCTCTAGTCTTCGCAAGACCACATTTTAGGACGAGCTAGAAGCTATCTTAGAAATAGACACAACAACACCATGGGCTTAAGTTACAACTCACGGGTCTAAGCCGAATTACCAAGCACATACACTTTCTTAGCCCAACACAGAAGCTATTAGGAAAAGAACAACTTGAGCGATGAAATTAACTCAAAATTGGAGGAAAAATTAACCAAACAGTCCTAAACTTATTACAATTTTTCTAATTCAGTCATAAATTTTCTTTTTCCAGTTCAGTCCTAAAACTTTTGCAATTATGTCAATTCAATCCATTTACGTGAACGATTTTGTTAATAATATTTTATTTTATTCGAATTTTTATTAATTTTTTTCTTTTTTTTTTCCTCGTTCCTCCTTCCTCCTTTTGGACTAGCTAGAAGTGAGCACTAGTGAGGCTCGTGCTCACCGTCCACTAGCGAGGGTAGCCTCACCGTCACTGGTCGAGGCTCACCAAGGCCAAAAATTGTGTGAGGTCTTGGCCTTCGACCTTGTAGCCTTTGGTGAAATCAAGCATTGCCCATGGCCGGTGAGGCTCAACCCTCTCCAAATTTGGCGAGGTCGAGCCTTGCATAGCCACTACCAAGCTTCCTTAAGGTTGACAAGGTCTCTTGCTAGCCCTAACTCTAGTTGATCGCTAGCAGCGAGTTAGCGATCAACTAGAGGAAGGAGAAGGAAGTGAAGAAAAAAAGAAAGAGAAAGAAAAAAATTAATAAAAATTCGAAAAAAAATGTTATTAAAATATTGTTCATGTTAGCATCGATCAGATAACTAGGGCGCGCATGACAAAATTTCTATTCCATAAATTGATTTCTCAATTTCTATTCTTCGGACAAGTTTCTGAGCAAAGAAACCCGTTTGATAACAACTCAAAATTTTTATTTCTGAAACAGAAATATGTTTGATAACAGAATAAAATTTCTATTTCTAGGAATAGAAATTGATTAGATAACAACATAGGAAATTCTCAAATACAAAATAATAGTCGAAATAATACTAAAACAATATAGGAAATCCTCAAATACAAAATACTAGTCGAAATAATACTAATACATTACAAAAGTTGAAAATACAATTTCATGGAATTTTCGGCATATTATTATCCCTTGCCATTAAATTGGCAATGGTTTTTCTAAGCGTATTTATTTGGTTTCCCTCCTCAGTCAATGTATCGTTTGCAAGCTCATCCTGCATAGGTTCAGACAAGTACTGCGGAAGCATGAATATGGGTGCCATCAATGACGCCTATACAGCCCTGTCATTTTATCAAAGACTATATTATATAAGATTATCATCAAAATAAAATTGATGATGTAAAGGAATATATGAGAATTCTACCTTGAAGTAATGTTTTTGGTTAGGAACCATTCGGGGGAAGGTCGGTTTATTTTGATTCTCGAATTGAATCAATCCAGTTGCTTATCCCTAATTTCTTTATTGTTGCTCAATGAACCTTTAATGGTCATTACATAGCAAAGAGAGAGATTCTCTTGAATCTCTTGCCTTTGAATTAAAATTCAAGATTGTGTAACCATCTAATTATTTTGATTTTGTAAGAATTTTGAATCCGTAAAGAAACAAGGTTAAATTTCTAGGCACGTTTTTTATTCATCTATTGCATAAAAACTTTTTCTTTAATTGGACATGTGCGTACCATTTTTAAGAGGAAATAACCCCATTGTTTTTAAGTAAGCATTTAAGAACTTTGGTTGTTTTTGAAAATTGGGGACCCATTCGATTGCCTTTCATCCTAAAGAGGAAGTTATCAAAAAAAAATGAAAAAAAAAAACGAGCAAAATAAGAAAAAGAAAATTAGCAATAATTTGTGAAGTTGTGGTTATGAGGGAATTAAGTTAGCAAGAAACCGCAAGGTTCTTTAATATGTTTTGATTTCAGCTTCTGATTTCTATTTCAGAAACTGAGAAGTTAAAATTTTCAGCTTTTGATTTCTTTGATTTCTCTATTTCTGGAATAGAAATCTATTTCAGAAATAGAGAAATCAAATTGTGTTACCAAACGGATTTCTGTTCCAAACTTATTCCGGGGAACAAAGAAACAGAAAAGTCAAGAAATAGAAATTTTATCTTCACGCCCCTAGTGTCCACATAAGCACCAGCACGTCAAAATTGGCAGGCTTGACTAAATTGACATAATTACAAAGGTTTATGACTGAATGGCCAAAAGAAAAAAAAAACGTTTAAGACTAAATTTGAAAAATTGCAATAAATTTAGAACTATTTTGGTAATTTTCCCTAAAAATGGATAGTCAAATTGAATTTTAAGCATTTGATAAGAAGGTGTCACATAATAAATCAGTTATGTAGACTCGCTTTTGCTAATTAAGTAACCCATCTTTTCTATGTGAGTGTACAAGTCTCATGCAATTGATAAAATTGGGGTTAATGTTGTTCTCCCATCGTTATGTGCGCAAAATATACATATAAACTTCTTTTGACATAGAGTTGACAAAACAAATTTAATTTTTTGCATAAAAAGGAATAATGCATGGACATTATTTTCATAAAGATTCATCGAAATTTTCGGTGCAGAAACAACGCATCACTGGTACGTTGATTATGGAAAGACGTATCTCCTTCGAATAATCAACGCAGTCATGAACGCTGAGCTCTTCTTCGCCATCGCTGGCCACAACCTGACCGTTGTCGGGATGGACGGAGGATATATTAAGCCGATTGCCACGACTTACGTCATGATAAGCCCGGGACAGACCATGGACGTGCTGCTCACGGCTAACCAATCTCTCGGAAGGTACTACATCGCCACGAGGCAATACTCTAGCGAAGACGCCGAGGTCACTGGATTCGACCATAGCATCGGATCGGCCATCTTGCAGTATAGAGGGAACTATAGCTTGTCATCACAACCGGTCTTTCCGAACGCCACACTCCCACTCTATTTGGACTATGGAGCGGCGCTGAGATTTACGAATCAGCTGAGAAGCTTGGCGAGTGAGGATCATCCGGTTGATGTTCCTCGAGATATAAGCACGAGGATGTTCATAACTGTGTCCATGGGCGAGATCCTTTGTCCCAATAGCTCTTGCGCTTCGGTGAGTGGCAACAAGCTCGGCTCAAGCTTGAACAACGTAAGTTGGGTCAACCCATCCCTGGATGTGCTATCGGCCTACTATAGGTAACATCATCCTCTCTCTCTCTCTCTCTCTCTCTCTCTCTCTCTCTCTCGATCCCTCGATCCATCTCTAGATTGAACCCTCGATACTAATGTACATGTCGCAACACCCGCCCTGCCACCTGGGGTCAGGCAAATCTAGTTTGTGTATAATGACTAATAGGTGAATGCACATGGAATTCTCATTAATGTGTTTCTTTTTATTGTGCAGAAATCTTAGTGGGACTTATACAACGGATTTCCCGGATTGGCCTCCTTCCATGTACAATTTCACGGGAGATGATTTGCCGGATAGTGTCGACATGACGTATCAAGGGACCAAAGTAAAAGTGCTGAATTACAATGAGACGGTAGAAATCGTTTTCCAAGGTACGAACGTGTTGAAAGGCTCCGTCAACCATCCCATGCACATGCACGGCCACAGCTTCTACGTCGTTGGGATCGGTCACGGGAACTTTGACAACGAGACGGATCCTGGCACGTACAACTTGGTCGACCCGCCCTATGTGAATACGTTTGGGGTCCCTAAAAACGGTTGGCTGGCGATAAGATTTACTGCTAACAATCCCGGTGCGTACCTCCTTTTTAATTTCAATACCCGTACAGGACCCTTATGCATCATCAGTTAACGTTAATCCTATGGTTGGATTGGACAGGCGTGTGGTTTTGGCATTGTCATCTGGACCGGCACACGAGCTGGGGCATGGACACGGCCTTCATAGTGAAGGACGGAGGGACTGCAGAGACGAGCATCCTTCCGCCGCCTGCCTACATGCCGCCATGCATGGACATGGGATCTCCTGGCATATCGATGCAAACATCAAGCATCGATCAGGTGGAAATGCAGCAGCTATGATATCGTTTCGTTCCATTACACTTATTCTCAGGATTACCGAGGATCACATCTTGAGGGCTTCATCAATTGATGGTCAAATTTTGGGAACGATGGATTTTGCTCATATTTTTAGCATTTTCTTCCTATATTTACTCACAAACTATACCATTCTTATCATTGCTCTTTTAATTAACAATCCTCTCGACGCGTAAAGAATTATTTTGGGCATTTGTTGACCGTGTTATTGACGAAGCGAATGCCAATCGAGAAAGGAGCTCCGCTGGATCAAGACTTCGATTAGTTGAAGATATCTACCCCAGTGTCCTTCAGCCTTTGTTCATCCGTCTTGCCCGACGCCGGATGGGGCCCGAAATTTTGCTTACGCGAACTATTTGAAAAGGGTCTTTTTTCAAATGATTTTTTATTCATTGAAGAAGATGAATTCCCCATGAACTCGTTTTGAAGTGGCTTAATTGGATGAATAAAGTCCCGTGTGATAGAAAAATCAAGGATAACCTGAAATTTGGAGGGCAAAAGCTCGAATATTCTTTCGCAAGTTCTAAATCTTGACGACGACGGTGTTGATACGAACTCGGCCCAAATGCTCGTTTCTTTTAAGCCCGAGATCTAGTAAAGAATCGATTGACTCGGGTGTTCCTCATGTTTTGAATTTTATGAGTCGATGTTCATTTGTCAGGCCATCCGCCTAAACTTGAGGCAGAAATAAACGCTAATAAAATTTCATAAGAAAATAACCAGAGAAATCTATGAAGATCTAGTTGGGTCTCAAGAAGAAAGTCAATATTTTACTAGCAATCACAAGCTTCATGTTGGACGTGGTACCAGTTTAATCCGATGTAAAGTGAAGAACCTTATCAGGGATAAGGTTTCGACATGCTGCGAATCATCTTGAAAGAGAGATGTGCAAATATGAACACTAGCGGTGCATGGATGTATCCTCAGCAATTGTTCAAATTTTAAAATAAAAGGAGGTGTACTTGCTCTTTTTCTTCTTTTGAGCTTGACCATCATTCCCTCCCCCCCTCTCTCTCTCTCAAGACCCACCCGACAAGCTCAATTCAATAATGCCTCTCTGCCGCGCATGCTGCCTACGACTCAAGACCCACCCGACAAGCTCAAACTCAAAAGCCGCGCATGTTACGACCGTACAAAGGGCGTTGCGACCGTCACCAACCTAACTTGTAATGTAATAGCTTCTATTGTGACTGGATGTAATGTAAGTAAATCTGGCCCTCACTAGCAGTCAGGATACAATAGGCATCGCAATGCCAAGAGCTTTGTTTGGTCAATGGCCATATTGACAAAGAAAAAAAAAAATATTTATAAAAAAATTTCACATAATCGAAGGCCGTGCCACGTAAGGCAATTAATGTCTACATCAACAATTTCCTAAAGTAATAAATTATTAAAATGTTTGAGATTAAATTTGCCAAATAGAAAAATTTAGATTTGAATTGGTATACAATACAGTATGTTTATGACTTTTTTGGTTAAATTCATCAATAATTTGAGTGTGTGAATTAGGGATGGGCTGCTTTGACCAAGAAGATATCCATTAAGGATTTGTTTTTAGTTTAGGAACCTGTCAGTCTTTAGAAGGAACTGTTCCAAAGGTCTCACTTCTTACAAAAGCTTTCCTCGTAAGGAGATGTTAGGACTTGGCTGTCTTGAATTAAAGGGACCACACTTGAAATGAGGTGCCAAATACTTTGTATCCGTACACAATATCAGGTACATATCCTGCCCCTCATTGAAATAGACAGTACTAATTCTTGGTGTCTTCTCCTGGCTTTCTTTACTAAATTTTTTCTTTCTTTCTTCAAAAAGCTAATAGGGCTCGTACATGATAAAATTGAAGAATCTTCACTTTTGGACTGCAAAGCGTTAGATGTCTCGTGAAGGGGTCACTGGAAGCTGACAAGTCATCCATTATGTCCTTGCACAATGACAAAACATTGACTGTCATAGTACTTTATACGAGGGGCACAAGCAACAGTGGCACGACGCGCAATTATTGAACAGTGTCACGGTTTTTTGTTAGCCCCCTTGAGTTCTACACGATTGGCCTTAAGTCACATCCATGCTTTTGTAAATTTATTAAGCAAGCTGGAGGCAAACCAAGATGGAGTTAGATTGGTCTTGTACGGTATTAATTCAATCTTGATGCTGCTAACTAAGCACAATCACTAAACAGTGACCTATACTGGAGTTCCCAGCTTATTATTTAAGACATTAAAGAAATTATTTAGTAATCTTTTTAAGAAGTGTTCTGCTAGTTTCGATTCGTTGAAAGGCAACTACGAATGTAGCGATTAAGTTGCTAGCCAAGCATGAAAGGTAACACGTGTCGTTTGAATAATCGGGCAGCTTCACATCCGTCCTCCTTGCCTTCGTTTTTGCTTGAATATATTAAGTCTAATCCACCTTGAGTTAGACTGGTCTTAATTCAATCTTAATGCTGCTAACTAAACACAATCACCAAACAGTGACATATACTGGAGTTCCCGGTTTATTATTCAAGAAATTAAGAAAATTATTCAGTATTCTCTTTAAGAATTTTGTGCTAGTTTCGATTCATCGAAAGGAAAATCCGAATGTGGCGATTGGGTTGCTAGTCGAGCACAAAAGGCAACACGTTGATTTGTGTCCGTCCTCCTTGCCTTCGTTTTTGCTTGAAGATATTAAGTCTAATCCTCCTTGAGATTTGCAGGTTGAAAAAACCTTTGTTTCGTGAGATAAAGTCAAATTTTCATGGTGCACTAAACTATTTAAATCTTCGGTAGATTAATAACCATCATTCCTTAAAAAGCGATAAGAGGCGACAACGTACAGGGACGGTCAGTGAAACCTGTCTTTAATTCTTAGGGTTCTTCTTGTTTCGTATTGTGTCCGGTTGTTTGATTCTGTCAAGGATGGGAGGCATTTGTGTTTTCATGCTAGATTAAGAAAACAATTATTTTCACTAGAAAGTGGAAATTATTATGATTTTTGGCCTACAGAGATTAATCTGTAGTTATCGTGATGTCTTCTATTCACGGATTAATTACTCGATTTGCTTATGCACTCTTGCACTGGAGATTGGCATTAGACTGGCTAGACATCGGTGTTTTTCTGATCAAAGGAAATTGGCATAATCTTCGCAAAGGCATAGGACAAGTAACACATGATATCTAAGCACTAGATTTAGCAGTCATGGCTTCCACGACTGATAGTACTTTAAGATAATGTGAATCTAATTGCTCTAAATATGCACACACGTGAGATAAAAATTATTAAGATATACATATAAGATGTTAAGTGAAAGACCCACATCAAGGATGTAGTGTAATGCTGAGCAATTAATATATTATGATTAGTCTATCATTCATTGATCAAATTTTTAAGTGAAGACAAACCTAACAAATACGTGGATGGTTTTGGATAGGGAACTTTGATTGTGCATCTTCATCGTAAATAAAACAAACATCATTGCATGGGGCATGCTTTTCCGATAGAAGTGCCATCCCAAGCTAACTCGTAGTGTGGGATTTGAACGGTCGGCTTCCAATACTCCAATTGACCGAGCCAGTCGTGGGCTAAGTTGATCGCGATTTCCTCCTTTAGCAAGGAGAGATGGAAGGTGAGGTATGCTCGATCCGAATAGACAATGACATTCAAACACGCTTTGCTGCAAAACGTTTCGTCCGCTCTATACTTGCGCACGTCGACTTGACTGGAGGATGGCGAATGCTTACGAATCAACGACTGTAAGGTCCAATGGGGGCAATAAGACAGAGCTACGCAACGAGGTAGTGACAGATCGGCTTTTGGCATAACCTGGACGTTCGCAGACAGGTGTCGACCGCATGACTTGCACAGGTTGGTCCGGTCCCTACTTTTAAAAGGGCCCCCCTCGGTCAATTTTCGTTTTCCAGACTGGTGCAATTTGCCCATCTTACTTGCATCGGAAGTGAGTATTTGCTCTTGCTTTAAGCCCATTCTCGTGCGCAGAGTCATGAAACACGTCGAGGTCTTGGTAGGTCTTGGTATTCTTCCAACAGAAGATCGTACTCGTGAGAAAATGGAGGGGGACAGCTTGGGAAAATACAGCGAAGGGTTAAAAAGAGAACAGAAAAAGGGTACAAAAGACAAATAAAGGGGAAATAGGGAAGGATCGATCTGGACCAGGGAATCACAAACTTCATTCATAATGGCTACTGTGTTTGTTTTAAATCTATTGTATGGCTTCTCAATTTCATTCAATAAGGCCAGCTCTTTTTAAGGGGAAAATTGTAAAGATGGTTAATGGTCACTATAAGGATGTAAGGTAAACAACCTGCTTCTCGTGGGATATAAAGGGTGAAGATTGTGATTAATTTTGCATTCGGTGGCACAGCTACAAAATTTCCCACGCAACGGTGGTGCTGAATTATGGTAAAATATCTGGCTTTGAAAGCACTCCGCCAAAATCAAGGTTTGAAACTTCAAACTAGCAGAATTAAGTGGAAAAGTTTTCTAAAAAGTGCTAAACCTATTACACTTCTATCAATTCAGTTATAAACTTTTCAATTTTATCAATTGAGTTTTAAACATTTACACATTTTGCCAAATTAGCTCCAGCTAATATGGACAAATTTTATTAATTTTATAAATTTTTTTCTAATTTATAATTTCTTTTTTTCTTTTTTATTTCTTTCCCTTTTTCTCTATTATTAATTTTTTTTAATGTTTTTAATGTTTTTATTTTTTTTAAGGGTTTGGAGAGATAGCTAGCAAGGGTGGCCTACTAACCCTTGCTGGCCCTAACCGAGGGCTTGTGCACCCTTGCTTTTGTCGATGAGGGCCGTGATGCCCTTATCCAAAACTGGAGAGGGCTGGACACCCTTGCCCAGGGTTGGCGAGGGTGGACCGACCCTCGCCTCTAGCCGGCGAGGGTCGGTCGGCCACCCTCGCCAGCCTTCTCTCCAAACTCTAAATAAAAAAGCATAAAAAATTCAAAAAATTATTAAAATATCATTAAATATTATTTAAAAATTGCCATGCTAGCATTGGTTGTCCATATTAGCAATTTCCAACCAAAATTGATTGAATAAACTCAATTGGCAAAAGGTGAAAATGTTTAGGACTCAATTAGCAAAATTGAAAGATTTATGACTGCATTGGTAAAAGTGTAATAGATTTATGATTTTTTAGACAATTTTTTCCAACTATAATATGGTTTTATGGTTGTGATCGATGGCGACCGATGGTGGAAAGGTTTGAATTATACGTTTGGAGTGCAACTCTTTTGTCTGTTATTTTTTGGGTCGGAACAGCTCTTTTGTTTTAAGTTATGGATTTTCTGTCAGAAAAGTTAAAATCATTTAGAATGGATTTTATTCATTGGATGAAAAGTTCGTACAAAGTAAAATTATAATTATGTTTTTCTTTTTCAAAGGAAAGTTCATCAAATGCCAAGAGTTCATGTGCGTCGCCGTTTGTATACTATTTTTTGAGGTGAGGCATTTCAACCTTGGATCCGAGGTAATAATTATACGGATCTCTATTGAACAAACTTACTTTTGTCAAAATACTGAATAAATTGTAAATGTAAAGTAGTAACAACATACCGTAGATATATGGGAAAACTAACAACAACAAAAAACTATTACTAACAAAGTCTTAAACTTATTGTATAGATGACGATTTAGTTCTAAACTTTTCAAGCTAGCCAATTTAGTATTAAATTTTCTAACAATTTGTCCATATAATCCATCTGACCAATTTTGGCAGCAAATCTTTAACATGGACGTCAATCATTTTACGTGGTATGATCAACTCTAAAATGGAAATTTTTTGTATTTTTTTATTCAATTTCAAAAAGGAAAAAAAATAACAAAATCAGAAAATTTTCTAAAAAATTGGAAATATTGTCGACATCAATGCTAGTCATACACAAGATATCAGCATCCACATCAGCGGTTTTCGATCAAAATTGGCTGGAAAGACTAATTGTTAAAATGTTCAAAACTAAATTGGCCAAATCGAAAAGTCTAGGACTAAATTGGTATTTGTGCAATAACTTTAGCTATGATGATTCTATAAAACAAAATTATAATGTGACATATCTCGATGATTGTTAAAACAAAAAAAAAAAACAAAAAATAGATCTCTTACTTAAACCTCCAATATGTTGCATTTGCAAAATTTTGCCTCTTCACTTATACAACTACAATTATAATATTAATTTATTGGCAAATTACTATACAAGATCTTGCTCAAACTTCAATATCTATGCGCATACTTTTACTCTCCCTCTCTCTTCCACCCCTCCTCCTTCCCCCCCCAAAAAAAAAAAAAAAAAAAAGACTCTACACAGGGGGTCGCCAATGTTTGATGACCTTGAAAACCCAATCCTCAACAATCGCCAACCTCAATCGACCTCAAATTAAGGTCGATTCTAAATTGAGGTTGGCTCGAGCCCCAGACAATTAACCTATCGGCACGGATCGAGTCAGAGTCTGAGCCTTGCGCTCAATCTATGCTTGAGAAGGAGAGAGATGACGGCAGTGTCCCCGACGGAGTGCACGCAATGACGAAGGTGGCTGTGTGTGAAGCAGTGTGGCACAAAGCTGGCTATGAGTGCACATCGGGATTTTTATTTTTTTATTTTTGGCAATTGACGGACATATGACATCAATATCCGATGCTTATGAGGACTGTGACAGTACATGCAAACGAGGCATGAGAACAATAACCCTCATTCCCTAGGTTGGGATAGGGTATTTGCAAAATCATTGTTGCTTGGGCTATTTTTATCATATCCGAAGTACAAAGGATCACTAATCTAGATGTCTCATAACAAAACAAGGCATTTCTAGAGAATTCTTTACTAATTCATGGGTAATAACCATAATGAGAGGACTACTTGGAGTGAAACTAGCAAAATAACCCACCGCCATAGCCCTTTACTTAAATTTGAGTTCCTTAGGATAAGAATCAAACCCCATTTATCAGTTTCTAAATTGAAAATATGGGAACATCCTCATCACTAGGGCAATTTCAAAATCGGTCATGTCCATCAACTTACTATCTCTCATACAAAGTATATCGAGAGTTTAGAATTTTCCATGAAATAAAATATTGAAAGTGCTTTATCTATTAGAAATGGTTGTGATTATTACAAGTATCTCACTTGTGAGATTATGTATGGACGCCATCTCCTCACCTCATTAATTGCTTGACATATTGTTATACATCCATTTCAAATCGAATGAGTACAGTGAATTATCATATCTGCTTCAAAAAGATGGTTGAATGATTGATGATTGAGGCACAAAATAGGGTTGATAGATGCTGCAAAGCGAGGTTATGAGCTTACTATATGCAACAATATTTCTACGTTCCTCACACCAAGAAGCCTCCACTGAACATTGTTATTAAATCGGAGAATTCGTCAATGCAATCAATTTATGACTAGCCAATGACTTCAAATGCTCGAAAAGAAAACCTAGAATGCTTCGTCCATTCAGAGTCATGTCTTTCGCTTGACTTTTGATATTTTTCAAATCCCACGGCATGCGTGCAAGCAATAAAATTGAATGACGACGACACACAGATTGAAATAATATTTCATCTTATTTCTCGTAAAAATTCGGTGAGTATTCTATAAGTTCTGATGAAAAATGTTGAGAAAGGTTGATTTGACTTTACATAAGTTAGGAACCAAAAGCCTTCGCATTGACACTTTCAACAAACTTTCTTGCAAGATGAAAAGCATTGGTACCAACAATTCACGTGAGCACGACTGATTTTCCCGCAAACGGTGGTCTCGAGAGAGACCACATGTTCTTCAGCTTTAACCAAAGACTCGCGTACGGGCGTGCAGGTCCTTAGATGGAAAATAGCAAGAGCCCGCTGGCTCGTGGACGGTGCCTGCAACGAGGACCGATCCGACTTCGTTCAAATAAATTGTCAGCAGTGTCTCCTCGTCCGGAACGCCAACTTGGAGGTGCTGCTACTGGCCGCCTTTATCACCTTTTCTCGTTCGGGATCCACTTTGATAAACAACACAAACGACTCGATCCGGAACGCGGATGAACACCTGGAATCTTCACCTAAATTAGCACGTGTATGTCGGAACGATATCTTTATATCTATGCCTCAATTAGAGCGACATATTCGAATAAGAAAAACATCTCCATTAACCAAAGTTCTTTTGTTTTTTTTGTTTTTCTTATGATGAAAAGGGTGGAGGAAAAGACAACTCATTCGAGACATCATTATAAGAAGGAAAAAGTCACAAAAAAATCTTAAATTAAATCCACAATGACACATTTCCCTTGAATTTTTTTTTTTGTGATATCAAAAACACCAAACTATATATATGACTATTTATCATAAACTTCTTCTTGTGATATAAAAAATTCTAAACTAGTATATATATGATACATTTATCTTTTTTCTAGGTTCCGTGATATGATTTTTTAGTTAAAATAACGTCGTTTTATGTTAATACCATTTGTTTTTTTGTGCAGATTTTTAACAGTACTCATTAACGGAACCTTGATGAAAGGTAAATGTGTCACACAAATACAGGTTTTGAAATTTTTAGTGTCACGAATAAAGTTTAGGATAAATACATCATAATATGCATATTTTAGATTCTTTTTGTGGCTTTTGCTCTTATAAGAATCCATACGCACGACAACATGTCTGTTTTGAGTCATAATTATTGCTCGTTTGGAGCTAGTCCGTTACATCGTCCCACCACAGTCCTAGCAGGAGTAGAGCTGGGTCATCTTATGCCATGGAATGGATGAAATTACGTTGCGGATAAATTAAGGTTTTCTAAGGTCGAGAAACGATTAGGGGGTATTGGACCCATAACTAAAAGACCCAAATCGCTCCAGAGTAAGTCCTACACCATTAGGCCAACCATCATGTAGTCCATTCACAATTTATCTTGTGGACTGTTAACAAGTGGCCTTAAACACCAACACAAAGAACCGCCGTTTTATTTATGCACCACCTTCCTTGCGTTACTTGCAATTGATGCATAGCAAATCAACACATCTTTTACTTGGGTTTTTTTTGCTCAACAGGCGGCGCGTGGCTCAGTTAAGTTAACTAACATTGAATATACAATCTTCAAGAAAGTGTTTCGTTTGGCGCTTCTCTTGGCATTCCATCCAGAAATGGCGTGTGCAGCCGTCAAGAACTGAACCGAGTTAAATGGAGTGTGTTGAATCTTTTACCTTCTTCTTCCTCTTTGTCAATAGCTATGGCGTTAAATGTCTGCAGCTGTGTATGTCTTTACTTATCTGCATCGCTGTTTTGGGACGACCGCCTGGAGGTTTCGAGGTACGCGTCTGCCCCATCTCTCTCGGTTTGGGAGCCTAGCCTAGACATGTTTGAAACACAAGAAGCACCACATCTCTCTCGGATCGATTCGGAATGAATTTTATTCATTTGGATGAAAAGTTTGCACAAAGTAAAATTCTAATTATGGTTTTCCTCTTCAAAGGAAAGTTCATCAAATGCCAAGAGATCTTGTGCGCTGGTGTTTGGATACCTCTTCTAGAGGTGAGGCGTTTCAACCTTGGACCCGAGGTTGGAAAGAAGTATTTTCAGATAAAGCACTAGGAATTTTCCAACAATTATATTGATCTCTGTTGAATAAATTGTAATGTATAGTAGTAATAACACAGTGGCTTGCATTTAGAATAGTGCGCATCTTTATAGATACAAGGGAAAATTACCCAAAGAGTTCTTTACCAAAAAAAGTCTTAAATTTTACTATACGAATGCCAATTTAGTTCTAATTTTTTTAATTTAGCTAACTTAGTCTTAAATTTTTTGACAAATTGTCAATATAGTCCTCCCGACTAATTTTGGTAATAAATTGGCCAAACCGGAAAGTTTATGACTAAATTGGCATCTATATAATAAATTTAGGTATGACGATCACGTAGAACAAAATTATAATGTAACATTTCTCAATGATTCTTGCAACAAAAATATAGATCTCTTACTTCAACCACCAATACGTTGCATTTGCACAATTTTGTCTCATCACTTATAGGATTGCAATGATAATATTAATTTGTTGGCACGTTATTATAAAAGATCTTGTCCATACTTCAATGTCTATGTGATTACTTTTTATTTGCTTGATATGTGCGGCCACGACGACTTCTGTCTTTGCCTCATCTGCCCGCGCCTCCCTCCGAGAGAGAGAGAGAAAGAGAGAGAGAGGTGACGGTAGCATCCATGGCGGATAGCATGCGACGACTGACACGGTGGGGGTATGAATCCTCGTATGAAGACGGCTATCCTCGTATGAAGACGGCTACGGGTGCACGTCGGGATTTTTTTTGGCAATTGACAGACACATGACATCAGTATGATGGGCCATCAGTGATGGCCTGACTTTCGGGGGAGGGGAAGTGACAGGGACAGCCTATTGTTAAACGCAAATCGCGTAAACCCCAAGATCTCCATATCTAGAACAGGAACATGCATGATTGAGTAGAAAGAATTGACGCACCTGTTTTGGGATCCATCGAACATAAAGCGGAAGCAGAATAAGGATTACCCAAATATATCAAGGGTATCCACGCATCAAGTCCTTCTCCTCTATTGCCCTCCGTATTACTGGCTCAATGAGGCGGCCCCCCTCACGTGCAGCGCTAGGTAAACGCCCCTTAGGTGAGGATACATGTGAGAATTAGGGTTAGAGGAGAGACTTGACAACTATTTATAGAGTTTTTAGCCAGTCCCCCTCATTACGGGCCAGGCTCAACTCGGCCCACACTAGCCAGCCCATATTAGACTAATTAAGAAACCTTCTATCTCACCTTAGACCAAACCCTGTTTTACGGTAACCGTAAAAACAGTAAATTACAATATCAATTAATTTAGTCCACATTAGGAAAAACTCTTACATTCTCCCACTTGGACTATATTAATTGAAATCGTACTGTATGTGCGCACATTTGGTCTAGAGATAATTCTTAATAGTCAATCATATCTCATAAAGCCTTAAACACCGAATCATGGCGGAATCGCATGTATACACACAGAGCCTTCCATGGTCACGAATGTTCTCAACCTTATTGATATGGATTCAATATGGTAGTGTGGCAAATGGATAACATCTCTCATAGAGAGATCCCATTTGTCAGTCACCATTCTCTTAACTTTAGGCGTCACAAAAACTTGTGCCACTAGAGAATGCTTTATGGTTCCAATGAACCCACATATGTCTTGTCCTTATGGTTAACCTTTCTTTATATATCACAAGACATATGCACAAGGCTAATAACCGGATGCCCGGATGCCCCTAGCCTTCACTCAAGGTTTATACAAACCCTTGAGACTTTATCAATATGTATTCAACATAGTAACAATACATTCAAAAATATTTTATTGAATGCAAAAGTTGATACATATCAAACCGTTACAAAGTGTAACGAACCACAGATGTGAACTTTATCAAAGTAAAGCCAAAATAGCTCCCACTAAATAACAGTATCCAAAGATACTTCTAGCCCCATGCTAATGACATGTTACTCAAATACACATGGGCGTAGGCCCTGCAACCACATCATCTGTGAAAATATGTTATATTATAAGTCACATTTCTGTACCGTTTCTTTATGATCAAAAATTTTTGACCACCATATATTTAGACCCATTGAGACCTCTGTAGTAAATAATACTACAAATTTGTTATCTCAATACAACCGTATGGGTCTATCCATAAAGTTAAAACGATTAACTTCTTCATGAGGTTTTGGAGCCTAATAGCCCAAGTAACAGCCTAAAAGAATGTTACTAACACTGCTTACATAGTAGAAGATAACATAAACTTTATTTACTGCACTTCTTACTAACATAAATCTGTATCTTGTTATTGATTGTATGTCATCGTAACACCAGCAAAGTTTACATCTAAATACCCTACTAACTGCAAGAATTGAACATGTCTATAAATTAACATATAATCTCTTATTTTCTTTAAGTACATTTAAAATCTTTTGGCAGCAACTCAAATCGCGTCTTGGATTCAACTTATATCTGCCTAAAAGTCCCATCGCAAATGCGATATTTAATCTAGTGCAAAATCAAAGCATACATTATACTTTTAAGTGCACTGACACAGGGTACTCCATTTAATTAGATTTTCTCAATATTTAAATAAGGACAATGTGATAGATTTAGTCCATCACCCTTAACAACAGGAGCAATTCATGGCTTGCAATGATGTATATTGAATATTTCCAATATACAATCAGCAAATGTCCTCCGAGAAAATCTAATATAATATCGCAAAAACAATCCTTACAGACCTTAGTACAAAGGGTATAAGATATCTCAAGGTCACAACTTGTAAGCAAAAATCATGTACATAGAGTATGAGAAAAATAAATTTCCTCCCACTTGACCTTGCAAAAGTATATTGAATTACTTTGTTCCCAATTGAACAAAATAATAACAATATGAAACTTTAATAATATTATCTGGAAACAAGACTTTTTAGTCTATACACAAGTTTACTTGAAACATTTGTTGCAAAATTCTCCAATTGCACAATATAGATATTGTATCTATTTTGCGTAACTTTATATCAAAATAAATTATTGATACCACGTTTACTCGAAAGAATATTTAAAGAAATAATTATTTCTTTACTATAAACAATCCACCCCTCTTTCAGAGTAAGTTAGTTTCCAAACAATATGATGTTTCATAGATTGTATACCGCCTTTTATGGCATCTAATCACATACTTAATTGAGAGCAAGAAACGACATTTATATAAGTTGCTAAAACAACCATGTAGTGGATATTGTAATTATGCTCTCACAAATAGACTATATAATATGATGATATAACCGATCGTCTTTCCCTAACAAATCTCCTTAATAAAGCCGCAACCACTTCATTCCGCACTTGAGAGGTTTAAGAAATTTCATTATAAACTATATCAAGAATAGTACCTTAAACCTCAACGAGTTTAGTTTATGGTACATGAGATTTCATAATTATCTGTATAGGTAAAGAGAAAAACATAATAACTTCCATCATACTATTATCTTTAATAGTCTGAGAGCAGCTATCCTCTACAATTACGTCAATCTTTAGAAACTTTAGAGTATGTGATTTCATAATTCTTGTACATTATTTAGGGTCATAAAATCAATACCCTTTAACAATCTAGATAAGATACAAAATACTTCCAAGTGGATCTAAATTCTAAAGCATCTAATATTGGATTAGATAATCTCACTTCGCATAACACCTCTAAATTTAATATGATTCAAGTAATCTATGTCCAAAGTGTATAACTCAAAAGAAGTTTATGAAACAACTTTAATAAGAAACACATTTTGTATGTGAAAAAATTACTTTCATAATATCAGCCCACAAAAATCCAGATAAATTAGTCTTACTAATTATACTCATCACCATGTTCAATATGGTGCATTTACGCCTTTCGGCAAAATCTTTTTGTCAGAATTTTCAGGTATAGTAATTAAATTACCACCCCAAAATCTACCAAGTATTTGACAAATGACCCTTTAAACTATTTCGCATTGTCATACTTGTCAAAATACTCACGGCCACCGTTAAGCCTGACATCCTTCAAGACTAATTTTTAACCAGTTTATTCTTTATCATGGCAATTTTCCTTAAATAGAAAACTTTCGGAAACAACCTTTTAATCATATACGAGATGTATATGTCATTATGACTTAAACACAATCTTTGCAGATATGTCCTAATTTCAATATCAGATAAGACATAATTACAAGCAACTAAGGCTTCTATCATCTTATAGCAGTGCAGTCCGCAGGCAAACCTCTTTTCAAGTGTTCCAGAATGGAACGCTTCATGGACAGTAAGCAAATTCAATTGCTCTTTTCTCAAGCAACAAATCATATGTCCACAACTTAAAATTTGAAGCAGTAAAAACCTCAATAATAGTGAAGTTATTAATTACAGAAAAGGTGACTAAAAACCAAGCAATGTATATAATTAGCATCATGTGAGTACCGTGTAACTTGACGTACAAGTACACATCCAGAGAGTTACATGCAAAATCACATAATCACCTTTAGGCAGAATACATGACATGCAATTGTACACTCCCACATGATAAGGGTTATGAGAATATATTCCAATTTTCGTGAATTCATCACATTTGGGCATATGAACCATTAGGATCGGTCACTCCTCCACCACACTATCATGTATCCCTCCATGAACTAATACACAATCACCTCCTTCGGGAGTATGACCACGCATTAAATCAGGAGACATCCCAATCATCATACGAGACCGAAATTTCTCAAACCCAATCAAGCGTGCCACTTTGGTGGTCACTACTCAATTGAATCATTGAAATTCTCTCATACCAGGGATATAAACTTTACTTCTCACATACACCATATACATGTGATTTTGACTTTAGTGATAGGGGCATCATATCACCAAAATCACATATCATGCTAATTACATTACTTTATTCATTAATAAAATCTTTATTTATATATAACGAAACTGAAAGACAAATTCCAATGAGATCAATGACCACAGTAACACAAGAAAATTCTCATAGAAGCAAGCATCTTGTGCACCCCGATTACTTATTACTAAAACAACATTAAAAGGATGCCGATCCAAATGATCCATCACAAGTTAACATCAATAGCAATACAGAGCACTCCAAATTGACAAGCTTGATAACTAATCAACTATTGCTCATAAGTTTCTTACAGCAAAACATGACTCCAAGACCAATAGTTGATTTATTAGCCAATTTTTAAGTGACAAATTATCATTGTAATCAACCAGTGGTCTATAAACTGAGTCAAACACACAGAACCAAATATCTAAACTATAACAATAGATACAATTGCTCTGTGTAAATGCTGTAATACTCCTTAACCATAAAAATATTCAATTTGATAGACATTAATAAGTGACCAGATGAGTTCATGTACAATATGTAGTAACTTAATTAACATGCAATACCCACATACAAGCAGATATGTTAATCAAGTACAATCGGTTTGGTCACGAGTTCTTAAAACGTCCATCATTTAAAGATTACCAGTATGTCAAGGAGTATGCTTGAGCAATAAAAGTTTCATAACCTTTACCGTTTCTCATCAGCTCAATACATAGCTCAATTACTATTCCATAATGGTTGTATCTCATTAAGCCAGCTTCAGTTCACAATAAAGTTTGATTTTTATTGATGAATCACACCATTATAATGTTTATGTGATAACACACCTGTAACCCAACACTTATATTTCCAAAATCACAGAAAATATAAGAAAAATACACAAAAATACACTAAAAATACACGTATTTAGGGTTTCATATGTAATTTCACATCAATAAAATTATCAAACATATAAAATAAATATACAACGAGATAGAGGACAGCCATACGGATCCAACGCCACCGGCCACGCGGCAATCCGATGCTCACGCGCCCTCACGCGCGGGGCGCGTTCGACGCCCAGGAGGCGCGTGGCCGCGTGTGGAGGCGCGTGCGGCCTCCCCCCGCGACGCGCCGCCGACCCTCTTGCTCGCCTCGTCAATTCCAGTCCGAATTTGTGATTTAATTTAATTTTTATTGAACGAAAAGTCTCGAAAATCACAAATTATGGCAAGATCCGTACTAATTAGGGCAAAATCCATACAAATTAGGGCAAAATCAATTGTGTTCGTGTTCTAGGGTTATGGAGGCTCGATATCACATGTTAAACGCAAATCGCGTAAACCCCAAGATCTCCATATCTAGAACAGAACATGCATGATTGAGTAGAAAGAATTGACGCCTTTTTGTTTTGGGATCCATCGAACATAAAGCGGAAGCGAGACAAGGATTACCCACATATATCAAGGGGATCCACGCATCAAGTCCTTCTCCTCTATTGCCCTCCGTATCACCGGCTCAATGAGGCGGCCCCCTCACGTGCGGCGCTAGGTAAACGCCCTTAGGTGAGGATACATGTGAGAATTAGGGTTAGAGGAGAGACTTGACCACTATTTATAGAGTTTTTAGCCGCCCCCCTCATTACGGGCCGGGCTCAACTCGGCCCACACTAGCAAAGCCCATATTAGACTAATTAAGAAACCTTCTATCTCACCTTAGACCAACCCTGTTTTACGGTAACCGTAAAAACAGTAAATTACAATATCAATTAATTTAGTCCATATTACGAAAAACTCTTACACCTATCTCTCATGTGGTGGTGGGGAGGGAAAGAAAAATAAATTTGGGAATGGGGGCAAATGGACATGGTGGGGGAGGGGTGAAATGGACGATGGTGGGGGAAATGGATGAGGGAAAGAAGAGAGTGGGGGTGGACCCGGCGGGAATTTCTTTTAATTGGAAAAATAAATAAATGAGATTAAAAAATAATTTTGAAAAATAAAAGTATTGAATTTGAATTAAATTAATTAAAAATAAAACTATTCATTTAATATATAACATGTCATAACGTGTCGAAATTCTCTATTTTTGAGAAATGACGTGTCGACGTATTGTGTCATGTCGTGTTGCATATCTGTGTCGCATGTCGGTGCGACTTAGGTTCTGAGTAGGGTGACAGTACATGCAAACGAGGTGTGAGAACAAATACCCTTCCTTCCCTAAGTTGGGATAGGGTATCGGCATCTCCAAAATCATTGTTGCTTGGGCTATTATTATCAAATCTAAAGTACAAAGGATCGCTAATCTAAGTGCCCTATAGCGCAAGGCATGTCTAGAGAATTCTTTACTCATTTAGGGTAAATCATCGTAATGACTCGGCTATCTAGACTGGAACTAGCACAATAATTCCCTGCCCTTACTTAAACTTGAGTTCCCTAGGGTAAGAATTGAACCCACAACCATTTGTTCCTAAATTGAGAATATGGGATTGCTAGGGCAATTTTGGAATGTGTCATGTCCAGACAATTTAATATCTCTCATACAAAATTTAATGGGAGTTTAGAATTTTCTGTGGAAACGAATATCAAAAGCACTTTACCTATTAGAAATGGGTGTCATTACTAAAAGTATCTCACTCGTGAGATTATGTCTAGACACCATCTCAAGAAAAACCTCACCCAATTGCTCACCACATCGTTCTAGATCCATCCCTGCACCAAGAAACCTCTACCGAACATTGTTATTAAACCGCAGAACTAGTCTGGAACGCAATCAATTTGCGACTAGCTGATGACTTCAAATGCTTGAAAGAAATATCTGGAATGCTTCGTCCTTTTGGAGTCATGCCTTCTACTTTTGATTTTCAATATTTTCCAAATCCCGCAGCACTCACACTTTGATTTTTCTTAATGTGATATGCTCGCAAGTGTTGAAATGGTATGACGATGATACGTGGATTAATATAATGTTTTCTTGTACTTTCAGTCGAAATTTGATGAATATTCTATTAGTTCTGATGAGAAAGTTAAGAAATATCAATTTGACTTTTAAGAAGTTAGGACACAAAAAGCCTCCGCATGGGCACTTCAACAAACTTTCTTGCAAGTTGAAAAGCATCGTACCAAACAATTCCCGTGAGCAAACTTTATCTTCCCGCCGATGCCGGCCGCGAGGTCGTACATGTCCTGCTGCTAAATGACCTAAGATTTGCGTGGGTGTATGCTGGTACAATGATAGAATACCCTAAGAGCCTCCCTGGTTCATGGACAGAGATCTGCGACGAGGACTGATTCGACTATTATTACATTGTCAGCAGTGTCTGCTCGTCCGGACAACTAACTTCCTGGTGCTGCTACTGGCCGCCTTTATGGCCTTTCCTCGTTCGCGATCCACTTTCAACGGCACGAACGGCTCGACCTGGAACGCACGATGAACACCGGGGAATCTTCGCCGAAAATTAGCACATGCATGTCAGAACGATATCCATAATTCTACTCCTCGATTGGTTTACACACTCGAATTAGGAAAACATGCCTATTAACTAAGATTCCCTTCTTTCTTTATTTGCTATTATTAGAAGGGTAGTGGAAAAGGCTGCCCATCTTACGCGTTGTTATAAGAATTCTACACGCGCGACAATATATTTGTTTTTGAGTAATAATTACTGCTTGTCCGGGGCTAATCCGTTACTGCCGTCCCACCACGGTCATAGCGGGAGTACAGCCTGATTATCTTATGCCACAGTATGATCAAAATCATGTCTGCAGATAAATCAAGGCTTTCTAAGGTCGAGAATTGACTAGTGAGTATCGTGACCCCTAACTGAAGGACCCAAATCACTTGAGAGCAAGTTGTGCACCATTAGGCCAACCATGATTGTGGTCCATTCGCAATTATCCTGTGGACTCTGTTAACAAGGGGCCTTAAACACCAACACAAAGAACCATCGTCTTACTTATGCACCACCGCCCTTCGTGTTACTTGAGATCAATGCATTGCAAATCATCACATTTTTTTTTTTTGGTAAAATTGTCCAAAAAGTCTTAAACCTATTACACTTTTGCCAATTTAATTATAAACCGTTCAATTTTACCAATTTAATTATAAACTTTTTTACTTCTCATCAATTGAGTCGATTTGGCCAATTTTGATTGGAATTTGCTTATGTGAATGCTTTTGGTCATCCTATATGACATGGGCTGCACGGCAAGCGCTACCATGCACAAAATTAAAACATGTTTTTATTTATTTTTATTTTTTTCTCTCTCTTCTTCCTTTGGCTAGTTACCCAGCCTTGGGCAACTAGCCAAAGGCTGCGATCGACGAGGGTTGGCCTCCCGGCCTTAGGCGAGGTGGCCCTCACCGAGATTTGGCAAGGGCCGACCTCACTGGCCTTAGGCAAGGCTCACCAAAGGCCAACAAGGGTTGGCCTCGTCGGGATTTAGGGAGCAACGACCTCATAGGCCTTGGGCAAGGTTGCCCCTCACCTGCTTTGAGTGAAGGGCCCGCGAGGTCGTCCCTCGCTTGATCCTCGCAAGGTCGCCCCTCGCCAAATCCCAGTGAAGCCGACCTCGCTTGAGACCGACCCTCACCAATCAGCCCTCGATCGGTTGCCAAAGGTTGGGCGATCGACCAAAGGAAGAAGAGAGAGAAAAAGCAAAAATAAATATAAATAAAATTTTTTTAACAAAGTAGAAGAGATATTTAGAAAATACTAAATTTTGTCTACGTTAGCGCCAAGACCATGCCACTTAGGAAGACCGGCATCCACGTCAATGAATTCAAGCAAAAATTGATTGGATTGATTCAATTGGCAAAAATGAAAAGATTTAGGACTTAATTGACAAAATTAAAAAGTTTAAAACTAAATTGACAAAAGTGCAATATGTTTAAGACTTTTTGAACAATTTTCTCTATTTTTTTTAGTTGGGGGTTTCTTTGTTAATGAGCGCCCCGTGGCTAAGTTAAGTTAACTAACATTTGAAAACACAATGTTCAAGAGAGAGCTCCGAAATTTGAAGAAATGCACAAACTTTTAAGGGACCATAGTTTTATGACCAAAAAAGGGGACCATATTTCCTTCGGATGGTAGAAATTTTTACAATTTTTCTGTGCGTACTCAATAAGTGGGCGTCTTGATTCGACGAGACGGCCACGCGATGCGCAGGAAGCATGTAAAACTCCCTCTCTCTCTCTCTAATTAAAGATTTGACGGGGACGAACCCCGCATCTAACTAAAGACTTTTTTTACGCCCGCAACCCCCTCCTCCTCTTCCCTCATCTAACTTCTCTAACCAGAAGTCATTCCCCACGTGTGAGGCACGCCGGAAGCAGGAGGAGGAAGCAGCCGCCTCACCTGGCTTTGAAATGGAGATCGCACCACCACCTCCTCCTCCACCTCCACCTCCCTGTATTTACATCAACATACCCCCGAACCGGATAGCATCGTATCCGACCTAGAGGCCTCGCCCCCAGCATTGTCGCCGCCCCTGACACTCCCATTCCCTGGTCCCCACGGCCAAAATACGGGAGAGAGATCCGATGAAGATGGAGGGCGGCCGCACTCCCACCGCCTCGGCTCTGCTCTCTCTCCTCGTCGCCGCTGCCTTCCTCCTCGGCGCCGCCCATGGCAAAGTCCACTACTATGATTTCGTCGTAAGTGACAATCCAATCCCAGATGAGGCATGCATGCGCATCGCCCCACGTTTTAACGCCCGTATCATGTGTTCCGAACTGAGCATTGTTCACTCTGTTTCCTTTATCCGTTTTGTCTGGTGCTCCATTCTTCGTACCTTATATTCACGTCGAATGACGTCGTGATTGCTTGTCTTTGGTCTGTGGTAGCTGAGAGAGAAGAACTACACGAGGCTGTGCAGTACGAAGAGCATGCTGGTGGTGAACGACAGCTTCCCAGGGCCCGTGATTCGAGTCCAGAAAGGGGACACGGTGTTCGTGAACGTGCAAAACCAGGGCGATTACGGAGTCACCATCCATTGGTACGTGCCTCCGCCTGATCTCATTTCATACTCCGGATCGTGTTTTGTCGTTTCCGGGGCCCTCTCTTGGCAGTCCATCCGAAAATGAAAATTGCGGTCGTCAAGTACTGAATCGAGTTAAATGCTCCTCGTCGGGTCCTACTCCTGCTTCTTCCTCTTTGAACCTAGCTATGGCGTCCTTCGCCATAAAGTCTGATGTCGGGTATGTCTTACTTATTCGGATCGCTGTCCTGGGACTACCGCCTGGGAGGTTTCGAGGTTCGCGTCTGCACCATCTCTCTCAGTTTGGGGGCCTAGCCTAGACATATTTGAGAGAGACAAGTAGTACCAGGAAACGTTGCTGGTCAAAGGGATTTTGCTCGGGTTCGATTCGGACATCGAATTTGCATTGACTGAAGTTATCACTCGTTTCGTAGTGTATAACATAATTGAAGAGGAAAATACCAAATAAGCAACGTTTCTAATTATCGATATGGTGCGGTCTTGATGTTTGGTCCCAAAGAAACTAGGATCATCAGACCTAGCGGTTGTGTTTTGATGTTGTATGTGAATTCGACCGTAGAACAAGCCGGGATGATCGGTTCCGTCATTTCACTGAAAATATTATCCTTTTGCGAAATGTTACTACTGGAAAGAATTCCTTGTAGAATATCACTTCAAGATTGAATATCATTATTTGGCAATTGAGTGCTTAAGATCTTTGAATTCTACTACCGTCTCGACCGGAACACTCATATACCATCATGGATTAGACCGTTTGAGGACCCCGTTCAAGGCGTCGTGGAGTGGTTTCTGGTTGTTTGGGACTTGGATCAGTCCGTGTTATAGAACATATAGGGATTAATTCCACCGGTAGGATATGGATCCATACCTTGGAATGGCCTAGCTTGATTTACATGAGCTGACCTCATTTCCGTACGATTTGGCTTTAGGGTGTCGTTAACTTTTTCTAATTATGCCATTGACGTCATGGCCACTGACTCTCGGCCCAAAACTAAGATCGTGCAATTCTAATGATGAACTGGCGGGTTCAAGAGGAGATGATTGCTACCATGCAATTTATATATTTTATCTTTTATTTCGATGGCATTTCTCATTTGCAAACATTTTCATCCAAAAAATAAAATTCTATACGGAAACTACTTTGTCTAAAATGGCACCTCTCGTTATTTTATAATTTTTTTGCAATAAAATCTAGGAATATTTTTTAGTGGCCCGACCAATGGCTTCCGGGTTCGATTAGAAATGTCCTTATTGAGTTTTCCAACATGATAAAAGAATTTATGTAGTTGTTAACACGATAAACATGTGTGTGGATGTTTGTTCAGCATTAGATACGAGTGGAAAAATCAATTACTGAAGTTAGGTATATGTATCAACGAAGAAATTAACATGGAGACTCCAACCGTCGGCCAGACCAAATTAAGATTGTTGACCAACAATTAGACACTTTATGACATTATGTTGGTGACAACTAACTTATGTCAATTTCAATTTACACACGAAACACTAATTTCTCACGAACCATACAAGAGTGAAAAGACCCGCATTGACTAAAAGTAATAACCCCTTTGCTTTTCAATCATAATTTCATTCTTTGTCTAAGTCAATTGCACTAATTTTCATTTTTGTCAAATTGTTCTTAGGCACGGCGTGAAGCAGCCAAGAAATCCATGGTCGGATGGCCCGGAATACATCACTCAGTGTCCAATTTTGCCGGGGACTAACTTCACGTATGAGGTCATATTCTCGAAAGAAGAAGGGACTCTCTGGTGGCACGCGCACAGCGATTGGACCCGATCGAGCGTTCACGGAGCCATAGTGATCCATCCGGGCGAGGGAACCTCCTATCCCTATCCAACACCCGACGACGAAGAGGTCATTGTTCTCGGTAAGTCGACTTAAGTTATCGAAAAGCTCTGGATATCTTAATTGTGAAATCTTTCTTGCATTCTTGACTGCGAATCCTCCTGTCCTTGTCCATAATTTCGCATATCTCTCAGGATCATGGTACGAGGCCGATGTTAACCAAGAAGTCGCCGAGGACCTGGTAACCGGCGCAGACACTCCTCGTTCCATTTCTTATGTGATCAACGGTCAGCCCGGCGATTTTGCCAATTGCTCAAGAAGTAAGCCATGATATCAAACTTATAATGTCCTCATAGCTACGAGGGGCACTTAATTGGAAACCAAACTAAGCTACCGATCGGCTGCTCTTCTTTTTTTTTTTTCCCTGGCTCGCAGATTCGACGTACCGCAGGGTGGTCGATTATGGCAAGACCTACCTCGTCCGCATCGTGAATGCAGACATGAATGCAGAGCTCTTCCTAGCAATTGCGGAGCACAACATGACTGTGGTCGGAATGGACGGCAACTATGTCAAGCCCGTGACAGTGGACTTCGTCATGATAAGCCCTGGGCAGACCATGGACGTGCTGGTCACGATGAACCAGACCCCGGGCCACTATTACATTGCCATCAGACAGTATGACTCGGCCAGGCCGGACGTCACAGACTACGACAAAACCAATGCCACCGCCATCTTCATGTACAGTGGCAACTACACCACGCCGGCCAGTCCAGTCTTCCCTCATAGCTTGCCAACATACGAGGACTTCATCGCGGCAGACACGTTTCTGGGGAAGCTAAGGAGCCTGGCCAGCGCCGAGCACCCGGTAGACGTGCCGATGAACGTAACCAGAAAATGTACATCTCGGTCGAGATGAATCAGATCCTCTGCCCGAACGAATCATGCGAAGGGATTAACGGGAATCGGCTCTCATCAAGCTTGAACAACATTAGTTTTGTGAACCCCTCGACTGATGTACTTCTTGCCTACTACAGGTATGGCTACACCATCGCTATAACTTTGACACTTTCATTTCCTTCCAACTTCTTGTACGGTGGATTCTACGAGCGTATGAATCGTTAATAAAATGCACCAGGAACTTGAGCGGATACTACACCCCGGATTTCCCCAATTGGCCGCCTACTATGTTCAACTTCACGGCATCGGATCTGCCATTCAACACGACGGTACCGATACAGGGGACGAAGGTGATGGTGCTGGAGTACAATGAGGAAGTGGAGATAACATTCCAAGGGACCGAGGTGCTGAACGCCTCGGAGAACCATCCGATGCACGTCCACGGGTACAGCTTCTACGTCATGGGGTCGGGCTACGGGAACTTCGACAACGAAACCGACCCGTTGACGTATAACTACGACGACCCGTTGGAAGTGACCACAATCGGGGTGCCCAAGAACGGATGGGTAACCATCAGATTCAAAGCAAACAACCCCGGTGAGTTTTCCATCTCGCGACATTTCTTGCCCAATAGAAAATCGAGTGTCGAATCGAAACGCTCATTTTTTTTCCTTGACAAAATGCGACAGGAGTATGGTTTTGGCATTGCCATCTGGACCGGCACCTCAGTTGGGGCATGAGCACAGCGATGATAGTGAAGAACGGCGGGACTCCAGAGACGAGCCTCCGGAGCCCTCCGCCTAATATGCCGCCTTGCCAAGCCTCTTTCGTGACGTATCTGGAGCCATTCGACGACCAAACGGATCAAATAAAACTCTTCTCCAATTGAATTTTGTACACCTCGCCCTCCGCCGTGTGATGTAGTTGCATAGGAGAGATATCCATATGTCAGTAATTACGAAAATCTACCTGAAGCCTAGCCACATGGAGTGTCCAGTAGTATTCGATAGCCGGTGACTGGGATCTACTATTTGTTGTGCTAAGAATGAGGATGCAATAAGTTCTTAAGGATTGTGTTTGCCCAAACGTCATTGGCGTTATTATTATCGAACCATGATGGTAAAACCGCAAGACCGACAATTCACCCATCCGACTATTGGAAAACTGCCGTTGGCTCTCTATTCCGACCAACGTCGGATCGCCACCTCCATCATTAATTGAACATCGACGATCCACAGCAAACCTTCACTACCGGCTCGCCATTTTCAGCCATCACCGAAAGCCATCGTATTAATACCACCAAACAATGCCTTGAGCATTAAGAACAGTTGAGATAAGTCTGGAGATTCGAATACATTACCGGAGAAGTGATGATATGCACACTTATGATCATCATCCATTTTCCTCATCGAAGATAGCCAATTAACCAACGTGAGATTATACGGTGCCCAGAAAGACCAAAAAGAAATGGTCAGATTTAGCTCTGGTGATGATGAATATGAATTAAATGGAATTAAATGGACAACAAATCAATCGTTTGTAAGCTATATTATTCACACATCCAGCAAATCCTGCAATGACTTTTATTCATATTCTCATAGGCACATAATCGAATAGGTTATGGGCAATTGGTTGAGCGAGAGATTTTAACCATTGTGAGCTCAGATTCCGAATTAAATTGAGACTATGACGAATGTGGGTTATTCACACTTGAACGACCAATCTCAGCACGCTCAATTTCACATCATCGGAGAAGGCATCATTCTAGATAACCATTCTACAGAGCCAGACCGAGTAAAACTAAATGGAAAACAATTGAAACTACCTGGTTTATGATGTTTGTACTGTGACGGACAATCGAGTCGGCTACAAGATCGTTTGCGATTCACCGACGAACGAAATCTTGGCTTCTCGAAGAATTGTCGGACGAAACCTGTTTTCCTCTGTCACATGATGTATGGGTTAATACCTCTAAATCTATTTTCCCCCAATAGTAGTCACGACACCCTCGAATCTGCTCGGCCAAGAGCAGAATCAAACCGAGACCAACGTGAGTCCGGCTCTTCAGTAAACACGACTGAGATGAGGAACGGCAAACTCCAGCAAACAGCGGCTAATGGCGGTTGCTGAACGGTAACTTGATTATCTAACCAAAATAAGGTGTCGACAAACGTGAAGAATTTTTGTAATTTTTTCTTTTTTTCTTCATGCTCGTCAATGGCCGGTGACCCCCATCAGCCTTATGTGAGGGCCCGCCTCATCAAACTGGGCTAGGGTGTGGGTTGGCCTTGTCAGATAGGGAGAGGGCGTCCCATGCCCTGCCGAAGAGGGCGTTCCTCGCCAGAACAGGTGAAGGCATCCCTTGCCAGAGAGGGGCGCTCCTTGAGGCTGGCGAACTTCCACTAGCCATTAACAAGGCTCAATGATGGCCGACAGAGGAAAAAAGAAAAAGATAAAAATTATTCACGTTAATACCAATCATGTTATATAAGATGGCTAGCACTAACTATGTACCACTACATCAACAATTTTTGGTTGTCATTATAAGATTTAGGACGAAATTGACAGATAAGAAAAATGTTTAGAATTAAATTAGTACAATTAAAAGGTTCGTGATTAAATGAATAAGTTGTCAAAATGTTTCTGCTTGAATTAGCATAATCAAAAGGTTTAGAATTAAACTGACCCGTATAATAAATTTAAGAATTTTGAATAATTTTCCCTAAATCTCTCCATATAACACTTTCTTATACTCAAAGTGACAGTGGACTCCTCCATGTTTTGTCCGCCAACCGATGGTCATTGTGCAATTTCATGGGGGCATTCATCACTTTTATCATGAAGGCCATTCTAATTATTTCACATGCTTGAATTATTACACGATTCAATAATTATTACAATTTTATGTCTCGAATAATCTTTTAATCGGAGAGTAAAGATTCATGATGATGTTTGGACCCACATTAGAGCCCACCGTAGACTTCGGTATAGAATTAGATTGATATGATTATCTATCTACTTTAAAGTGAAGTTGACGTCAACGGCAACATTTATAATAATAAAACTAAAATAGTCTTAGCGCAGGTACAATTAGTACATACAGAGAAGCGGTAGTACCAGAGCTTTGAAATGATGCAAGTACAGAACTGTCAAATACTATTGTTGAATCTTTGATTACTTGAAACTGAGATTACTCTGATGCAATCGATTGGAGTAATTTTCACTTTGGCTTAATCTCTCGTGACCGGTAAAAGAACGAGTTCAAATTCCCACATTACTCTGTATCATCCAACCTGAATTTGACCATGCTGTCCGAGATCGTCCCCGACTTGCAATTGGAGTCCGCGACAAAAACATGTCGACAATCACACATGTAATCGCTTGAGGACGGATCGACGAGGTTAGATCAAAATCAAGCAATGCCGAACCCAGTCTGATATGCGAAAACTGATCCAAAACACGGTCTCATAGGAAGCAAAAGACAGAAGGGAAAAAAAAAAAAAGGAACCTTCACTACCCACCTCAGCGAACCCAGAATGCTAAACTTCTGAAAAGATCATAGATGACAAGTTTGTGCAAGGCTCAAGGCAACGTCCATTGCACGAGCATACTCACTTCACTCAGAAGAGACAGCTCTTGTAATGGACATTGACCTGAGCCTTGCGCAGACCCTGCCAACGCAGAAACGACTCCAACGAGAGAGAGCTCGAACCCTCCGGGAGACTGGAGAACTCTTTCGGGCTTTATTCGAAGGCTGTGTGGATGGGTCCACTGGACCTGACCTGGGAGAAAGGTTGCGGAGTTCACTTATAAGGGTTGGGCCATTGTACTACCGCTGCGGGGTTCGGTACTATCACATGGAGGGGACCGTGTACTATGCTCGAATCCCGACCGGATCTGAAGCATCGGGGATTCCACGGTACGAGGGTGTTGATAGAGAGAGTATGAGTATGATTATGAGTACTTCACGTTGCGGTACAGATATACTGCATTTGAAATGCACGAGCAGGTCAATGGGCATCCCGGTCTCTCTCGATCCAGATCGAATCGCTCGTCTTCTATGCACGTTAAAGAAATCGGGTCCTCACATGGGTCCCACCTTGGATGACAAGTGTGAACTGCATTCCGATCCGTTTAGGATTTTCTTGAGCACCCCAGGTTAATTATGAGAAAACATTGGCCATAAGAGATGTGCCAACACAATAATGCAGCATGTGTCACAAGTAAGGCCAAATGTCAGGGAAAAATCTCTCTCCCCTACACGCTCTCTCAGTCTCTCTCTTGCCGAACTCCCTCTCTATCTTCGCTGCCCCTCTCTATCCCACCGACTTGTCCGACCGACAAATCACCACACCGCTCCTCCAGTTCCTGCTTGTCCTACTCTCTCTCTCTCCCGCCCCCCATCTCCCGCCCAATGCTCTCAACTCTACCCCCCTCTCTCCCTCTAACAAACCACCGAGCCCTCGTCCGACCAACGAGCCACTTTGCCGCCCCTCCAACTCGTCCGTTGCCTCCATCGTCGCCAAATTGCTGCCCCTTCACATCTATGCCCTCCCTCTCTCCCTCTAAGTCGCGACCAAACCCTCGTCTCACAAACCACTGTGCAGCCTCTACCTCCGCCTTGAAAGGCACATCACATGTCGCAATCTCAACGCCCTTTCAATTTATTGCGTTGGCACGTTTCATGTAGCCAATATTTTCTCGATTGACCCAGAGTAAAAGCATGCGCACGGTGTTGAGTTACTCTCATGTGGCTATAACGGGCTAGTGCCACATTTCTCTCAGGCGTCTAGGTGGCCCGTTGGATGATGAGCTGGGAACACGACAAGCTCTTCTTCTAGGATATTGGGTGGTCTTGATCCACCATATTGGTGGATCCGCTACATACGGCATTTCCCGGCGCGTAGCCTCCGCTGTTGTTTGGCGGTTGGAATATGGCAACAATAAGTTCCGCACTAAAACCCGCACCGGTAATTCTGTATTGCACTCCGAATGTTTGCGCCATGACCTCTTCGCCTGTTCAAATCTGGATATGGAGTTTTGTTGTGGGGGTTAGACGGGTAAAGTTTTTGGTGTTGAGCTAATTGGTAAATGAAGCGAATGGACATGTTAGATTGATTTGATTTGGTTTGAGACGGTTGTGAAAACCCCACATTTGAAGAGAAGTTGTGTTCACACTCTTTAAAGGGCTTAGGGAGTTGAATCTTGTGGTGTGGAACGGCACCATCCTCACTTTTGACAACCTCATCAGTGGTGGAAAGTAATTGCTTCCTACCTTGAATCCATTTTGCTAACAAAACTGTTGTTGAGTTGTTTTGGATTTTGATCCTTGAGATGCTAATGTTCGTTGTGTTTTACATGGTCTCAAGTACACCTATCCAAATGGGTTAAAACCCATTTTTTAACTAATATATGATGAGTTAAATTGTTATTTGTATTAGTTATATTATGTATGGGTTTAACCATAGCATGAGTTTCATATACATTTACAGCTTACTTAAACCTAACTTAACTTTAATACTCTTTTTTCATTAGGTCTCGCCCTCATTCTATCTTGTGCTCACTTATTCTTCACTCTCAACTCAACTTGGGTCTGAATTTTCCTAGATTGGACATATAGGTTGAGTCGAGAGTGTGGAGTAAGTGAGCATGAGAGATTTTTGGCAATATAGGCCGAGTTGAATATAAGTTGAGTTGATATGAGTCAATAGATTTGCATTTCCTGAAAATGTGTCAAAATTGGTTATATTGATTTATTTTAGTCAAACCGGTCCGTCTTACTCATTTGACGGATCTAATTTCAAGGTTTCAGTTCCATAAGGTTCTTTCTTAGAGCTTCAAAAATATGGCTTGACCTCTTTGGACTAAAAAACGGACAAATTCGATTCGTTGAATTTATTCCTCTTTTATTATGCATTAGGTTTAAAAAAAAATACAAAACCAATGTCAGAGGATGGAGTTTATAAGATTACATTTGTGTAAGAATAGCGATATAATTTCTCTAATTCACTTGGGCTCCTGGCAAAGTTGTTGGTAGTACTATTCACGCACTTAGTTTCATGGAACGATAGAGGCAGCCAACCATTTGGCCTTCCACTTAGACAGCAGAATATGCTTCTCTTCATGAGTCACTATAACCAATTTCGGCGGACCTCATCAAGTATATGTTCAAATGAACTCAGTCCCCCGCAGCTCTTTAGTAATAGAAAAGAAGAAACATGAGCAATGATCCAAACGAGTCATATTTTGGAAGTGTAACATATTGTCTATGTAAACATAACCACGGCCTTTGCTTTGCCTATAGTACTATTACATGTTGGCTAAAGTTCCACATTCTCTACAAAACATGTCTCATCGAAGTAAATCCGAATTCTAAGGAGAAAGTGCGTGGAATACCTTTTTCTTTTGGCACTTCTAATAACTTCTACTCTCCTCGAATAGAAAAGAAATATCGTTACTTGTTAGCACCCGGCATTATCACATAACCTTTAATTGACACCTCTATGGTAACCAATTATAGACAAGTCGATCTCATATGACAATGATAATGATGATCATAGATAAAACAATCATGTCAAATTAATTCGCTTCTAAATGAACAAAGTAAGGATGCATCTTATAGGTGATCCTTCTGCACCAAGCAATATTTAAGGCAAATCTGGACTCTATACACTATTTCGAGTATATCATTGAGTATCAACCCCTCAATGAGAATAATTTCCCGTAGTTTTACCGCAGTGTCAATTTCATGAGCCAAGCTTCATATGAGAATGCAACGATGTATAATCCTAACAAAATCACCAACACTAGTCTGGTTTTGAGATGGTAATTCAGCAATGAAACATGGTCATTCTTAACTTTGATGGGGAAATTTGTCATAAGCCAAATTAATTTCTTTCCCAACTTTCAAGGAAGATTAGATGGGATGGAATCAAATCATCATATGCATCAACAGAAAGATAATCAATTAGCACAAACTGTGTCATGCAAGATTACATCTCAATCTCAGACATGTAGCAACTACAAGTTGCTGAACAAGAAAGAAAATAGATGATCAAGTTGCACTATTTCTCAAGGGTAGGTTTAGAAAAAAATGAACCTGCATAGTGCTCAAAAGCCTGATAGCAACATATGCTTGAGCATCTCTTACGCACGCATGTCTCTAGAGATTAACCGAGCATCATGTCTTCATGTCGACTGTTATTACAGTACCATGCTGCGACGAACTTGTATACCCGCCAGCAACACGGAATGCCACACTTCAGAAGAAAAGATGACAAGTTTGTGCAGGGCTCAAGCCAATGTCCATTGCATAAACGTACTCACTTACTAAGAAGAGACAAGCTCGTGTAATGAACATTGCCCTGAGCCTTGCGCAGACCTTGCCAACGCAAAAACGACCCAAGAAGAGAGAGCTCGGACTCGGGGGAGACTGGAGAACACTTGAGCTGAACGAGGCCACGATTCTTTCCAGCTTTATTCCAAGGCTGTGTGGATAGGTCAATATGATCTGACCTGGGAAAAAGCTTGCACAGTTTAGGGTTGGTCATTGTACTGCCGCCGCGAGGTTCGGTACTGCCATTTGGAGGGTTTGTGTACTATGCTCTCGACTCGTGGCTGGATCCAAAGCATCGGGATTCCAAGGCACAAGGGCTTTGTGTAGATAGAGCATGAGAACTTCCTTTTGACTTCACGCTGCGGTGCAGATCTAGTGCAGTTCTTATCCCATCGAATCGCTCTTCTTTACATTAAAGAAATTGGGTCCGGCAAATGGGTCCCACGTTCGATGGTGCATGTGAACTGCATTGGGATCCATTTGAGGTTTTTTTTATGCCTGAAGTAACTACGATGGCAGCCGAAATTGGTGGACTTATCTCAGGGAAGGAAAGTAAACGCACTGAGAAAATACTGAGCCTTCACACGTGGGGGCAATGGGCTAATGCCACGTTTCTCTCGGGCGTCTAGGTGGCCCGTGGAATGATGAGCATCGGAACAAAGACAAGCTCTTCTTTTTCTAGCTCTAATAATAATGCAGTTAAGGAGCGAAAGATTTCATTTTGAGGGCGCAAAGTACGAAGAGAAAGAGGAGGAGGTGATTCATCAATCGGCATCCATGGCTGTTTTCATTACTCTCTCTCTCTCTCTCTCTCTCTCTCTCTCTCTCTCTCCCTCTGGTTTAGATCATTTATTGCTCATCTTTTTGTTGTCGTAATTGATAAGTCATCGTGATCTTGAATGATTCCTTTAACTACGAAGGTTCCTCATGTTCGCATGAGGTAGTTCAAATCTCAATGGTGTCTTTGTAACGGTTTCCATGTCTACAATACCCTAAACAGCAAGCGAACAGGGAATTGATGGATTGATGAGAGAAACAGAGGCAAGTGCGATCGGGTGTCTGGTAGGGTTGTGCTCGCTGGTGTCCCCGTCTTGAGATTTCGCAAGATCGCTGTTGGCCAAGATCCATGGATCCTCATGGCGGAACAACGTACGCCGCGGCAGGAGCGAAGAAAGAGAGACGGAAGAACGGCAAATGTGTTTTGCTTGATCAATCATGGGGTTTTGAACTTGTGACTTGTCTTTCGACGCAGAAGCTGTAATCGGAGCTATCTTGGAAGATTGTCAAACAGATCTGCTCGTGGACATTACAAGTGTCCTGTCATTCAACAAACTCCAAACCGGCAGCACTTGTGATGTGACGGTGATGCATAAGAATTTCATATGCGATCCAGTAAAGCTAAAGATCAAAGGAAGGGCGGAACTAGAATTACACAGTAGACGCTACATGACTATATGTGAATTGAAACTGACCTCACGACCTGCACAGACTTTAAGAGAGAGACGAGGGCGGCGAAGGGAGTTTACCGCCACCTTCCTGGCAACCGTCGCCATGTCATCGGCGACAGTCGTCAAGCCCACCCTATGTTTAGCGTTGGGTCGTCGGATCATTGCTGGGCAAGCGAGGGAGTCTACCGCTACCAGTGTGGTCTTCCGGAGAGAGACGATAAAACAAGAACGAGAAAGCCTGGAGGCCACTCTAATTTGGTGTTAATAGGGCGATGCAATTGTACAAGCCTGCATTGAATTTATGTACAAGCCTCCATTGAATTTTAGGAACTATAGAAGAGCAACGACAATCCATTGTGAGGCGCTGCAAAGGACGGCTGAGGGATGCTTGGTCGCGAGTGCCAAAGACAGAGGCAGCAGTTCGGCCACAGCTGACTTTGGACCACGATATGGTGAGGTTCAGGGGAGAGCAATCGGATCGATTCATCCAGGAAATCGATTTGAATTGGTTTTACCCGATCGCTTCTAGGTCAGTTCACGCGGGTGCCACCTTGATTCCTGAGTAAAAATTGGGTTCCATTTAATTATCGGCTAGAAGTCGTTTGAACCGGTTTCGAGGCCGGTTAGGCGAGGGCTTGCCACAAGCCCAACCGCCTCTCTCTCTCTCTCTCTCCCTCTCTCTCTCGATCTCGACTATGTGAGTCATATTCTTTCCTTTTTACGATTTTCAATGACATATTAGCCAATTGTTTCGTTCGATGCTGACGACGTAGAAAATCAATGTTAATATTTTAAGTCATACTATATTTAAAATGACGAATATGAAGGATGTAATTGAAGATCAAAAGTTTCATAAATGTGATTCGACCTTTAAAAAAAGTTTATTTATCTCTACACAAATAATCACATGCATGAGGGAAAAGTATAAAAAATCCCCAAACTTATTGCATTCGAGTCAACCCTAAACTTTTTAATTTACCAATTGAGTTATTAACCTTTTGATAATTGACCAATATAGTATCCATCCGGTTGAAAATCACTAACATTAACGTCAGTCGTATTACATGAAACAATCGATCGACATAAATAATTTTTATAATTTTTAAATATTTTTTAATTTATTATTATTTTTATTTTATTTTTTCAACTTTGAACTCGACTAGCCACAAACAAGGGTTAAATCTAAGTGATAGTATTATGCCCTCACCAAGCATGAGTGAGGGCCTTTGAACCTTCGCCTAGATCTAGGCAAAGTTTTTTTTTTTTTTTTTTTTTTTGGTCGGTATTCTAGGCAAAGGTCGACACCCTTGTTTGTTGGCCAAAGAGGGCCATGATGCCCTTGCCAAGATCCATGCTAGGGTGTTGAGCCCTTGCCTATATCTAAGCGAGGGGCTTGGGAGCTTCGCTTGGCTAGCAAGGACATCATGGCCCTCACCTAGACCCAACAAAGGTGTCATGGCCCTTATAAGGCAATAGGTGAGGGTAGCGGCCTCTTCTAGATTTGAGCAAGGGCCCTAACACCCTTACTTGTGGCCAATAAGGATGCAAGAAGGGGAAGTTCTCGCCAAGTAAGGCTTGCCTAGCGACCTAATCAATCCATAATAGAGAAAAAATTAAAAAGGAAAATTTAAAAATTGCTCACGTCAATACCGACAGTATTATATATAAGGATTGGCATATACATTAACGATTTCCGATTAAAATTAGTTGAATAAATTATATTAATAAATCGTCAAAATGTTTAAGATTTTATAGAAATACTTGAAATATTCAAGATCGAAGTAATAAGAATGTAATAAATTTAAGATTTTTTTGGCAGATTTTTGGATGCACGATGGCGTAATCCATCTTCATCATAGTCATCACGCGAGTCATAAGGCAATGATAACTGTTTACAACACCCTGCGAATTGTAAGTTCTTCTCATTTTTAAGAACATCGTTTATAATTTTACGAAAAGGGAAAGTGCCAAAAGAAAAGGTCAACCTCGCACTTCCCCTTTCCTCCTACATATAACGCCGGCCTGCGAAAGCGAAACAGAAGAACGAAAATCAACGATGGACGAGGACTCCGACGCCCCGAAGGTCGCCGGCGAGATCGAGACCGCGTCGCCCCCGGAGCCGACGTCGTCCGCGAAGAGGATCGTCCGGACGAAGGTGCCGGAGGTCGAGATCCACCTGTATCGGCAGGGCAAGGGCCCCGTCGACGTGTTCAAGGCCAGCCTGGGCGGGTGGGAACAGGACCAGCTCGAGGTCCGGGACATCCTCGACAAGTACGGCCTCAAGTCCATCTTCGCCTTCAATCCCGGGTCGGGCCGCGGCGCCCCCATCCGGTTCAACCACAGGAACGGCCGCTCCATGCTGCCCTACAAGGACGGCGCCGTCATCTACGTCGACGGGGAGCCCAAGGTGAGGAGGCCCGCCCGCGTTTCTTGATTTGCTATCGTGTCTTTTTGGGTCTCTCTGTTTCCGCGGAATCTTGGGTGGGCGTTGCTCGTTCTTGTGGAATTGGCTTTTGATTGCGGGTCGGCGTGGAGGGATTTGAATAGCGCGATGGGAATGCGGATGCTGTAAGTGGGTTGACGTTCTGTCATTTGAATTATGATGTCTGTACCGGGTATTGTTTAGAGAAAGGAAAAAGGAAATATGCAATGATTTCATCAGGCTTACTTGGGTGAATTTGGGGACTTTGTTCTGATAGCTTCACTGTCTTGCTCATGCAAACTGCAACAGAGCGTTGTTGATGGTTCTCTCTAGCTATAAGTGGATGTTTCTTTGTTTGAGTTAAGCAGACAGCTTGTCTCTGTTACTAGAATTGGAAACATCAAGCTGAATGCTATCGAAATTCATCTGAATGATTGTTTTGTCGAGGTGGCCGAGGCCTTAGAGTGAACATTGAACTTTGGATTAATCTGCTGAGGGATTTGATATTTTATGCTTTCTGGTTTCAAATGGTCCCATCCCCACCGCACACTATCGAAATAGAATATGTCCTTTGTTAGTCACTGTCCATCTTCCAAACAGAGCATGGGATATGACCAGTCTATGTGTTTTCTTATCCTATCCTAACGGGAATTGACATTCCGGCTACCGAATGCAGCCCTAGAATGTCACTCGACATCATTGGAAAGTTTTCCAAATAGTATGGAGTCGTGTGCATGTCATGAACTAATTGATGATTGCAGTTTAGATAAGTGATCCCTTGCAGGTATCCAGATGATATTATAACAATGATTGGAAAACTTCCTTTTCTCAATTCTGATATCTAGCGACAGGAATGAAGGTTTAGCTAGAAATGGAAAAGAATGAGCTTCATGTGTTTGCACCTACACCATGTGCATTGTCATTTGAAAGTACTGTTTCCATGGCCTATTTGCAGTGCAGAATGTAAATTGACTGACAAGTTTTCATATGTTATTGTCCTTTAGTTATGTATGCATGTCATTTCTGCCTCAAAAGCATGGCCTTCTGAAGTTAACTTATGATGCTATATCACCATTTCTAGTTTCCCTGCAAGTGAATGATCCTCCATGTAGCTTGCACATGTTATTTCCCGTGTATTGGGTTGATCACTGTATGTACTTACATTATATCGTCGCATAACGATACTACTTGTGCTCCAATTGTAGGACTCTTTGGTCAAGCCCATTACCAAGATCTTAATTGGCGTAGCAGTCACGGCTCTCTTGCTATCATTAGTTTCCAAAGAACATCCAGAGTGGCTCCACAAGTTGAACATCTTTGGCGGTAACTTCCCTCCATGGATCCTAGCATGTGTAGTCATTGTTTTCACTCGCATGAGAAAGAGAACTAAGGATTTGCTGAAAAAGTACGGTTGGTGAAGCAAGGGGACTCCGGCATTCAACTTCTGGTTTGATTTTCGCCAATGTCCTCGAGTCTTGTCCGAAAGACATGCTAATGACTGATTTATTTTGGAATTTGTTTCTGTAGTGAAGTGACCAATAACGGGTTGTAAACAAATCCTTTTTGGAAGTGAAGGAAATTCTGCAGGCAAAAGATTTGTCACTCGTACACAGTTCAGATGCACAATGTAATGCAAGAATTTTTGAAGCCCACTTGTGTACGATATCCCTATTTTTTCTACGATTGCTTTGCACTTGGTCATGATGATTGGTCGTCTCGTAATGTCCTCTAAATCATATTTATGACATGTTACGATGTTTTTCTACTTAATTACGACTACACGTGATTAAGTTGTGTCGTACACATGAGGCTCCGTACAGTGTCTGCTCTCAGTATATTTTTGTGCTTCCTTGTTTTATATCCCCACGGTTACGTGGTATTCCACTGATTGCTACTAGAACATGGTTTTTTGGATGATTCAACAATTGATGCAAGAAGATTAAATAGACACTGCGCACAAAATTTAGTTTTTCCTGAACACCCTCGGTAAGAACCGATTGGTGTTTACACAGTATGTTCCCTCACACTCGCGTGACGACACTTTCTATGCGGGAGGTACAATCAAGCGAGAGAATGGGAGAGGAGTGTACCGAACCTCAAGAAGGATGGATGATTTCTCTGGTTCGGTGACAATAGTTCGGAGGAGAGAACGGCTCACGCATCGCAAGACTCGGAATCCTACTCCTTCCGAGAGCGTTCTAAGCTACGACACGTCCGTCATTGATTTCCTTGGTTCTTTTTTATTTGAATAGTCCTGCAACGTGATTGCACATACAGCAGAGCTACTGGAGTCATTGTTCCCTGTAAAGCTATTACTACTAAGCCCGTCAGGTGCATGCTTCCCCACTAAAAGTTTGAAAGTGACAAATGTAGGTGAGGTTCATACAGTTTTTCATATCAGTATCCGCGAGCATTTCACATTAAAAAAGAAAAAAAAAAAAAAACTGAAACAGTAAGTTCGCAAGATTTGCAGCAAGTTTTTTAAAGCGAACTAGTTTTCTTTTTTTTTCCCAGTTTTCCAGTGTCTTTTTGGGCAACGTCTGCAGCCAGCGTCAAACAATTCCTTGTTGTGTATACTTGACCTGCGCGCATGACTAACAATCCCATCACATCAGCGTAGAATTCAATTGTAATATAATTTATCAATGAATCAAAAGGCATCTTGATGGCAAAAAAGGGTTAAACCAGTACACCAAATTCAAACACTCCGTTTCGATAACAACCAAAAAGAAGCAGCCAAGATTCTGCATTTTGCAATCAAAAGATAGGGCGACTAATGCAGGATATCTTGGTCGAGAAAATTAGTTACCGAGGGCGTGCAATGGCAGGAGATATCAACAGAATCCCAAAAAATGAAGGAATTCTGCAATCATAGATATTTTATAATATTCTTGTCAAGTCGTTCTTGATCAGCATGCACATCCGCCTCTTTGCTCTGAGTCTGGAACAGCGTCTGGGATGCCCTGGAAATATCTGCAAGCAATTTCGAAAGATCACCACAAAGCAAAGAGAATTGACGATGTTCCAGCATAAGCCTTGTCAAAACAATATTAAATTCTCATCGAAATCAACCAACATTTAATAACAGAAGCGCAAATATAATGTGTGTGTCCCATATAAGGGCAAATTATAAACATAACTCTCATTGAAGACTCCAATGATTTCAGCACTTCGAGTAATTTGTACAACAAATTAAGAAAAGTTACGAATGGATTGTTCCAATTGCACAAATTTACATGCATATCATGCTACGCTTTCCATCACAACCTTGAAAAAATTGATCTCCTTTTATTTTCATGACCACACCTACATGGCGCGGCATGCATGTATAATTACATTCATAGACAATATGATGACGTCTTCCATCACATGTATCATTTCATCTTGTGTCCTAGACCTCAAAAATTTCTCATGTTTCACCTTACACCTCAAAAAGAAATTTTTTATTAATTGATTACACTCAAATTGATCTTGTAAAACAATTACACCTCCATAGTTGCCATCAACAATGCTTCCATTTTATTTAAAAAGCAAGGTTATATTTGCAGATCAAAGAAAATCTCTAACATTTGCAGAGTCAAGAGAAAGGAATCCTGGAATAGGACGGTGAATCATAGAATCTAACTAAATACATGGTACAGAGGATGAATACAACATAAGTACCTAGTAACCTAGTACATATTAGAAAGAGAACAGAGTAATATGAACTGAAGTAAAATGATAAAGACTTGAAGATTGACAAACACCCCAAATTTTTTTCAATAATGACAAGCACAATGTTTCAACCCTTTCAGATGGAAGTAACTGTAGTTCCAAGTTGCACTCTGTTTTTATTTCATTAATGGAAGGAATATTCCTTATCATTCAGTGAGTTGTCAACGACATATTTTTGCATCTCTAAGTCATATGATTCCAATTTCATTGATAAGGCTAAAAAAGAAGGTAAAGTTACCTTTTAGAGAAATCCGCATTCAGATTACTTTAAAAATTCCAAAGTTCTGACAAGATATATTGAATGTGATATATCTCATCTAAGTACTTCTATTAGCCAAACAAAAGTGGCTCAAGATGCTGTAGACCCTTTTGAGCAATTAGAAGATTTAAATCATAAGAGTAGCTTGAAATTAGATCTGTTTTATCATTTCAAGATCATACGCGTTTGAGTAAAATTGACAAAGCTAAAAGTGCATCTTTAATTGTCCTTATTTACCAGGTCACAAACTCCAACATTGATTAGCTTACCTACATCCACTCCTCCCCAAAGAATTTGAAGGTTAAGTTTTAAATTTCCTCACTGAAGTTTTTTCCTTTCCACTTAATTCCATATTTTTAACAATTAAAACATCACAAGATTTCCTGCTTATTGGTTCTCAAAGAAATCAAATGGTGATTTCCTGAATCCAGAGTTAATCTTCTCCAATGTAATTATATCAAATTGAATCAATCTTACGTGTTAGATAACCATAGAAAATGAAACGAATCAATTACATATGCCATAAGCAAACAAGTTACACTTACATGTCATGTTCATGATCGTTAGCAAGAGCAGCTTTAGCAATACACAAAAATGAGGCATCAACATTGACATCCTCCTTAGCAGATGTCTCAAAGTAAGGTATGTTCCCTTTTGCGGCGCACCAATCCCTAGCTTTCTTCTCGGAAACCTACGGAAGTTATCCTTGAGTAAAGGAGCAGGAAGCAAATGATTTCGGCCAGGAGTGCAACTACAAGTGCTTACCACTCGACTATTGCCACCATCTATGTCAATCTTATTTCCAAGTAATATGAAAGGAAAAGTCCTTGGGTCTGCTGGGTTTGCCTGTTATGATAATAGTAATAAAAACCATGTTATGTCCACTACCTAATCAACATATTATACATACATATATATGTATGTGTATGTATGTAAGAGAGAGAGAGAGAGAGAGAGAGAGAGAGAGAGAGCTTGTATAGAGCGCGATGGTTCAAACAAAAAGTCATACAGTTGAGTTCTTCAGGAGAAGGTAAATACCATACAGGGGGACAAAAGAAGAACATGGTCAAAGCTTTTATTGCTTAAAATGAGCCAAATGGCCTTATCCAAGAGGGCAAAAAAGAAACCTTTACCACGAACCTGCTTCAAAAACTCATCATGCCAGTTATCAAGAGTGTCAAACGATTTCATCACATTCACATCATATACTAAGACACAGCAGTCCGCCCCTCTGTAAAATGCAACCCCGAGGCTCTGAAATCTTTCCTGTCCGGCCGTGTCCCATATCTACAATCGCAAAACACCCCATGTATGTTAAAGACATGCATCAGTCGCGACTAATTCATCATTGACAGAAACAACCATTCTAACTTTAGACTCACTTGCAGGGTGACCAGCTTATCATCAATCTGGAGTTCTTTGGTAACGAAATCAGCACCTATCGTAGCTTTATACTGCTGACTAAACTTCTTGTGCACATATCTGTGTAAAGGGTCAAAGAATATCGTGCAGACAAAACCGAAAACCACTGTGACAGAGTATACAGTTCCCAGTAAGGACCAACGGAAAGCAATGCACTAAAAGTTTAAAGAAAACGAGTCAATGTCCCCGTCCATCACTCCTCCACTGGGAAAAAAAACAAGACTTTATTTTAAAAAAAAGATGGCAAAGCCAGAACCAAAAAAGCGAAAGCGAGATGGTGGTAGCTTCACAATGCCCACCGGAATTCAAAAACGTTAACACAAAAGCGCTAATTGGTGGAAAAACACGACCAACCCGCAACGCACGGGCTTCCAAAGTGGCCGAATCTCGCTGCCCCCCCATGGGGGTTAAAAGGAAGACAGAGAGATTCGACGAAATCAGCATTCCACCATTCACCACGGCCGACGCATCGGGGGAGACTGACCAAAAGGATACTGGTTCATCAACGACGTCTTGCCAACCCTAAACCAAGAGCGAAATCGAACATCAGACACAAACCAACCCAGCCCAACCCGGGAAGCAGAGAAACGCGACGAGAAAGGGAAACCCTAAAAAGCGCACCCGCTGTCGCCGAGGACGATGACCTTGAGCAACGTCCGCCTGCGCACTGACATCGGAGGAGATTTCGAATCGAGAGGCCGGCCGGCGTCAGTCCGTGGGGAGGACGAAGGAAGAATCAATCCGAACCAAAAAAAAAAAAATTTTTTTTTGCCCTTCCGAAATCGAAATCTGGGAAACGGGAGGAGATCGCGACAGGCGAGCACGGCACGGCGAGCGAGTCGGTTGAGGACGAGGGAGCTGGAAAGGAGCGCCAATTTCGATGCCTCTCTCTCTCTCTCTCTCTCTCTCTCTTCTCTGCAAAGTTGTTTCAATTTGATGGTGCAAGTGTTATGAGTGAGGAGAGTCGATTCTGTCCCTATTTAATTGAAAGCCGGCCGACATTAATGACGACGTCGATGGGGGGACGAGGGAGGAAACACGTACGGCGGCGCTCGTGTTCATCGACGTGCCGACTCGGGACTCTCGAACGGATTTCATTAAATTAGTGATTGTAAAAAACGGATATTTTACTTTTCGAACGTGCTTATTTTTCTTTCTCCTGATATACATATATATTATCGTTAAAAAAAAAGATATGCATGTACTAATTTTCCTTGGTATATTACCAAAATCAATCACTGGGATTTACCCCAGTGACCACCCTTCCAATATGGAAGTGGGAGGTGAGGGATTCAAATCCCCATCTTCTCAGAGGGGAATGGGGTGGGGATGCGTAAATTTCAGGAATGGATTTCGACTCCCACGCCCTGCAAGAGAGGCAGGACAAAGTAGAGTGAGTGTAGAAAAAATAGAGTAGAATTGCAAAAAAAAAAAAAAAATTACCAAAATGAAAGAGCATCACAAGTGTTTTTATCAATTTATTCATAAATTTTTTTAATTTTAGCCAATTTTAATTATAAAGCTTTCAAGAATATGTCAATTAAATCTTTCTAACTAATTTAAACAATAAATTACTATATAGACGTTAACCATCTTCGTGGCAAAATTGACGTTTGAGAATATTTTTACTTTTGAATTTTTATCTTCTTTTTTTTTTAATCATTTTTCATTACACTAGTGTGGGTCACCAACTAGGTCTTCACATAGGTCTTGCAAGGGCGTTGGCACCCTCTCCCACAGTCAACGGGGCTACGAAGTCCTTGAGCGAGACCATCCTAGCCTAAGTAGCCTTGCTAGCCTTGAGCTTGCCCAAATCTACAGAGGGCCTTAATGCCCTCGCTAGTGAGGGTCGGTGGTGCCGCTTATCAACCCAATGAAAAAAAAAATGTAAAGAAAGAAGAGAAAAGAAAATAAAATTTTAAATTTTTACAAAATTATAAAAACGGTCAATATTTATTACTGTTATGCCATTTAAAATTGTCGACATTCACATCAACGATTTTTTATCAAAATTGGTCGGAATAACTTACTTGACAAATTACAAAAATATTTATGATTAAATTTATATAAATATAATAAATTTAGGACTTTTAAGGTAAATTCCTCAATGTTCTTGTGTGATGGAATTACACGAAAAAACCTCAAAACATGCTTCGGTTTTCAGTCAGTTTTCACTTTCGTACTCCTATTTTTTAAATTAGAAATTTGCTATTTAGTTTTCACCTTTATTGACCACTTTGCACCCTCACGCTAGTTATACTTGTGAACTTTCTTAGATAAAAAAAAATCATTCCTTTTTTTCGAAAAACCTCCACCCAAATAATGAATTTATTACACCTATTTAAATCTCCAAACCCAAGCACGGCCGCCACCGTCGTCGGCATCCGCTACGAACGCCTACTGGTTCCGCAGTTCTCGAGTTGTACTTTGTCTTGACAAACGTTAACCATTTCGTGATTAGCGTTTATCAAGAATAGAAAGTAATCATTCCGCCAAAGATGCCCGTCACACGCCGCATGGCGTTAGCAACCTTGACCCGACTCTCTAAATCGAGTTTAATAGTCGCAGGAGTTATATCGTGTCTCGTACACAAAGTTATCAATAACATATCGCACCTCACCATGGTAAGCCGCGTGCCAGTCGTGCCGGACCGCCCCTAAATGTCTCGGACATCAGGATCATGTCGGGACGAGCCTTTTCACGCCGATGCGGACGCAAAAGAAATCGGACTCCAGTGGGAACGGTTCTCCGAAGAACTACCACCGCATGTCTCTCTTGAGTTCCTTTTTTCTGGCCAGAACTGAAAAGAGGTTGTTCATGAACGTCATCGACGATTGAGTCTCCCTCTGTAGTCCCTTCCGTGGCGAGCGACTTGAACTGCCCGTTAGCACGGCAGAATGTGTAGATTGTGTCGCTTTTGTAATTCTTGACTATTATTTTATGTACCATCTCCTCTTTTAGAAAGGAAGTTGCGATTTTATTTTCACTAATTAATTTTCTCTGTCATATTGCGGGCAATGTTAAGAAATTGACATGAATAGACCATGAAAACTCCTAACATAATCTTTTGGAACTTGCTCACCCGGAAAGATTTGTTAGACCGAAAGATTATATTAGAATATTTTAAAAAATAAATCACGCATTTATCTAACAGTTTAAGTTTTTGGGATAGTTGATAGTAGTATTATGTAAGGGATGTAAAACCTCAAAGAAATATGGACACATTGTAGCTTAAGTATGAGAATTCAACCGTACTTAAAAACACTAAACGATCTCAATAACACTATATGAGTTTATTGCAACACCAACTGTAATTATGAAATTGCCAAAATAGCTCAGAATCCCGATCACACTCTTTACGCTCCATTGATCCTCCATTCACTTGGTGAATTGATAACTTTCGTACCTCATTCCACAATCTACGAGCTGCACCTGTGCCTCAGTATTGGATGGGCACCCATTTATTAAGTCGGCCCTCGCATTTTGTAGGCACAAATTGCAATAAAAACACGAAAGAAGCCAATTACAAGTCGCATGGCCATAGCAACCTTGGCCTGAGTCTGTAGATTGAGCATAAAGGCTGTAGCCAGTGATTGATGTTTCCTCCACCAGCTCATCAAGGACGCTATTCATTTCTTGGCGGAAAGGAGAGCTATAGGAGGACTTGATGCCATTGCAAATTCTGTACATTACGAAAGAGTCAGGCAAACAATATACGCTGAACCGAATGCAAAGGAACCAAATTCCGACTGCCAGGATTCCTCGGAAAGCAGCCATTTTGAGCCTGTATATAATCCCTTAATTTCGCTGTAAGCTTGCTATGTAAAGAGGCGGCTGACGAAAATCAGTGAATTGCGTCTCTTCTCTAGTGCTATATAAAGAGGCCGTTCGTGAAGTTCATGATAGTTTCCGATGCGCGTAGGATGTTCCAGCTTACGATGTCTTTCTCGTGCTTTTAATGTGTTTCTCCTAGTAATTATCACTGAAACCAAGATGATATGTCACTGTTTTGGCTACGAGCATTCAAGAGGAATCTTCCATCCACGTGTTTTTCATTTTTGGCTTTGGAATTCTTAGTATTAGAGATCAGTCTCTGCTTGCTTTCTGGTCACATTGTCTTTATCTAATTTGTATCGTTCGGAATCCTCCACTACGTACTCATGCACAATATGATTATTTTGTAGACACATCATAAAAATTAAAAATTTATAAATGATATTATAAATTAAACTAAATTGTAGATACTACATTGAACACATTAAAAGTTTTGAGACGACATTACATATTATGTTAAAGTTCATGATTCATTTATGTTATCTTTCTTGTTATTTCGATGTTGGTGTAATGAGCCATTTTTCTTATTTAATATCAAACAGATGGATCTAGTGGGGTTTGGGTGTGTCGAAAGTAATCCGGCCCAAAATTGACTCATTTAACCCGTTTGAAGCCAATTTCATATAATGAAAATATAATGACCCATACTTATACTTGACCCGATCCATATTTACTAAAATAAAACTTCATATAGGAAAACTCATATCTAAACTAAAGTGAGATAAATGAATGAGTGAGCAAGTGAGCACGCATAAGGGCAAGAAAGTAGGTGGGTTGAGGTCAAGTAAGTTATAGACCCATCTAACATCCATATTATTTTTGGTTTAACCATTCGGAATGACCCAATTATTGAATATTTAACCCATAATATGAGTTAAGAAATGGGTTTATAACCTATCATATGGTCAAATATATTGAGATTGATTTAATTCATATACCGACGCATTATATGACTGATTTTTTTTTTTTTTTTTTTTTTTTTTGGCATTTTAATTTGTAGTGTAGCGAGTCAATTCTCTCTTATTTAATTGAAAGCCGGCCAGAATCAATGATGATGATGATTGAGAAAAAGAAGTACGGCGGTGTTTATGTTCATCAACGTGCCGACGTAGAACTATCGGATGGATATTATTAAATTACTAATTAAAAAGAATATCTTATTTTTCAAATGTTTGTTTTTCTTGTGATATACAGATACTAATTTCCTCAGTATAAGACCAAAAAGAAGAATATCCTATAATTCCATTTAAGACATCTATTAACATCATTCTCATCAAACGCATGTTTTTGCGCAATGAGATAATGGTGAAGCCAAAGTAGGAAAATACCGAAATCATACTTCCCTTTTCACTCGGGCATCATTTTCATGCTTTTAATTTGTGAATTAGAAATTTGCTAACTTGGTTTTATTTCACCTTTCATAGCACGTTGTTACCAAAAGTAGAACCCCAAATTTTTTCTAGAGAATTTCCTAATTTTTCTAAAGTAACTAAAAGAGATTCTTTAACTAGAAAGAATTTAGTTCAGATGTATCGTATCTATTCAGATCCATTTCTTTTTCTGGTACCCAATCAGATTAGAATAGGTAATATCATAGTAATGGTAGAAATGGAATCACTGACCACTTTGCACTCTCGCATTAGTTCTGCATGTGAACTTATTTACGGAAAAATTTGCTAACTTGGTTTTTATTTTACCTTCACTAGAAAGGAGTGCCAATTTCGATCCCTCTTTTTCTCTCTCTCTCTCTTCTCTGCAAATTGTTTCACTGTGATGTTGCAGGGGGTCGATTCAGTCCTATTTAATTGAAAGCCGGCCAACATTAATGACGACGACGGGAGGCGGGGAAAAGAGGTACGGCGGTGCTCATTTTAATCGACGTTGCCGACATGGAGCTCTCGAGTGGATTTTATTAAAATTAGTAATTGAAAAAAAGAATACTTCATTTTTCAAAAGTGCTTCTTTTTCTTTCTTGCGGTATACATGTACTAATTTTCCTAAGTATATTACCAAAAATAGGAACGTCCTAGTAGGGGTGGGCGATTCCCACCATAGAATCGGGAACCGCCCACCAAGAAATAGTTTCAAAAAATTAGGAGGAGGAATCAAGAACCGCTTTTTAATTTTATGAATCCATTCGAGAACCGATCTTATTAAATTTCACACATTAGCATTGTAATTTACAGCAAAAAATTACATTTTGAATAGAAGAACACATTTGGTAATTATATAAAATATATATTATTGGAATAGAAAAATAACAGCAATGTGTTTAGTACGACCTAAAAATTTCTATTTCCAAATTTTTTCATTGAATTATAAAAATGTTAGAGGAGACTTAACAATTTATATTTGAATAAAATTAGACTATTGTGGGAATTTAATTGATTAAGATATTTTAAGATGGCCTAAAAAAATCCAACTAATAGCTAGCCAAAGATGGATTGTTAGAAATGGTAGCAGAAATTCCTATTGATTTATAACTCACAATGTAAGGAGGTTGATAGTAAATCTTTAAACATTACAATAAATATGTGCATAGATCTTTTGAGCTTTTTTAGCTACAAGAAAAAGAACAAATGTTGCTTGGTAGAATGGGCAATGATGGAATGATTGAGGATGGAGGTGATCTTTGGTATTTGCACAAATTTATCAAACCATCAAGTAATTGATATCAGAAATCGAAGGATTTTAGGTTTATTCGACTGCTATGAACACAAGACATATAGTAATGCAAATAACTTGTTCGGAGTCATCAAATTTTCTATTAAAACAAAATTGCATATGATTTAAAGGATGTCTCCAATAAAATCTTAAGGGAGAAGATCGGAGTCGCCAAATTTTTGTGGCTAACATTGTTTCTAAAGGAGCATTCAAAAATCCATATTCTAAAACCTAAATCTTATTCAATTTTGAATCCAATTTTCATCAAAAATATTTTCATATATATTTTTTTCTGCTGAACTAATTTAAAAATAGAATTAACACTAAAATCTACAAAAACTACTCAAATTCTAATTTCTAATTTTTTTCCTAAATTTCTGATTTATTTATTTATTTATTTATTATTGCAAAAATGGAGACTCGGATCAGGTCAGAAGACCAAACCTTGTGTTGATTGTGCAAAGATGATTGTGCAAAGATGAGTATTAGATTATGTTGAGCTTGTTTTTCCAAAATGACTTTATTTCTCTTTTTGTTCCCGAAAATAAATAAGTAGGCTTTTTCTACTTCTTGTTTTTGTTTTAAATTTATTTCATGGCCATTGATTTGTTCATAGGAATAAAAAAATCAATTAACGTTATCAAATAGGGTGGAGGTACAATCAAAGTTATAGTTAATATATCAAAAATAAGGTAAAAACTTTGTGTGAGAAATGGGGCAGTAAAAAAATGGTGAATATAATTTACGTACATATTTTGGCAATAAAAACACTATATGCTATCTCAATTGCGAATGATGACTAGTAATCCATTTTTTTTTTTTTTGTCAGCTTACTAATTGGTGATATCCTTTTAAACAAATATTGCCCATTCTCATCATAATGATCCATTTCCTTTTGGAGGTTGCTAGAGGGTTGGGCCAAGCTCGCCTGAGGCCAACGAGGTTGACCTCACTGACCCTTACCTTTGGTCGATCGCTGAGGTTCGGCAGCCGATTAGAGGAAGAAAAAGAAGAAGGAAAGAAAAAAAAGAAAGAGAAAAATAATTTTAAAAATATTAAAATATCATTAAAATTGTCTACGTTAATGCCAACTCACCAAAATTTGCTGAATGGATAGAAATTAGCATAAATACAAAATGTTTAAGACTCAATTGACAAAAACAAATGTTTAAGATTAAATTGACACAATTACAATAGGTTTAGAATTTTATTAATGATTTCCCCTCCTTTCTACCGTATGAATGGATGGTACCTGTCAAATGCGTTGGCTAAGTTGGGTTTAGGTTGGATTAAAAGTAATCCAACACATATCAACTCATTTAACCCATTTATAACCATTTTCATATAATAAAAATCTAATGACATGTACTCATACCAGAGTTGATTTATATTTCTATAATAAAATACAATTTAGGAAAACTCATATTCAAGTTAAGGTGAGAGCAAGGAACGTGCAAGTGTGAGATCAAGCAAGGGTACAAGAGTAGGTGGGTTAAGTCTAAATAAGTTGTGAACCTATTTAACACTCATATTATTTTAGATTTTACAATTTGGAAGTCATTTATGACCCATTTTCTAAATATAATTAACTCATATAATAATTAACCCATCAAATATGGGTTAAGAAATGAGTTTATAATCCATTTTAACATATCTAATATAGGGTCATATGGTCAAATATAATGAGACTGATATAACTATTAAATCGACACATCATTTGACCGATCTTTTTAAGGATTTTAATTTGCAGTGAGTAAGTCGATTCTCTCTTATTTAATTGAAACTCGGCCAAAATTAATGACAACGAGAAGGGAAAATAAGTGCCGTGCCGTTCATGTTCATCCACATGCCCACGTGGAATTGTCAAATGGATTTTATAAAATTACTAATTAAAAAAGAATATTTTATTTTTTGAACGTGTTTTTTTCTCACGATATGCATATACTAATTTCCTTGGTATATTACCAAAAAGAAGAATATCTCGTAATTCCATTTAAGACATCCATTAACGTCGTTCTTACCAAACGCATGTTCTTGCGCAACGGGAGAATGGCAAAGCCAGAGCGGGAAAGTACCAAAATCATACTTCTAGTTTTCACTCGGTCATCACTTTCATGCTTTTATATTATGAATTAGAAATTTGCTAACTTGGTTTTTACCTTCATCCACCACTTTGCACTCTCGCATCATTTTTTTTTTTTTCCCGGAAAACCCATTGTCCCAAGTAGTGAATTTTCCTACATCTACCTAGAACCCCAAAACAGAGCGCCACCACCGCCGCCGTCGGCCTCCACCACCGACACCTCCTAGCATTATTTTGGCTTAAATTCTCTCGGGCAATGAACTTCAATATGCTCATAGGACACCCCGACGCAATGATTCAGTCCCCGTATGATGGCAATGAATCCTAATTATGCTTCTTATGCTGCTAATAATCCTCTGCCCGTTCATTCAACGAATTGATCATTCTTGTACCTGATTCTGCAATTCTTGAGCTGTGCCTACGCCCCAACACTGTGTGAACAAACGTTCACTATTTCGTAAGGAGAGTTTATCAAGCACGGAAAGCAATCATATCGTGAAAAAGGCGCCCGACTCTCTAGATCGAGTGTGATAGTTGCAGGTTCTCACCTACCGATGAATCGATGTCATCTCGCACCTATCGTAATTCACATGCAAGTCTTACTGACCTAGGGCTAAGCTTTTACGCCGATGCAGATGCAAAAGAAATCGAACTCCGATGGCCGTAGCTCTCCGGAAAACTGCCATTGTAAATCCCTCTTGAGTCCCTTTTTCTGGCCAGAATTAAAAGAGAGTTGTTCACGAACATCAACAACTGAATCTCTTTCTTTAGTCCCTTCTTGCCGAGCAACTTAAATTGCCAGTTAGCCAAAACGGGTGGCAAATCGCCATATGATCCTCCGTCGGGGTACAACATTGCTACGTAAAGTGGGGACCATTATTTTCAATGCTGTCTCCTCGCTTAGATAAGGAAGCTGCGATTTTATTTTCAATAATTAAATTCTCTTTGTTACATTGTAGGCAGGCGATACTAAGAAAATGACATGAATATACTAATAAGGATTGTCCCAATGGCCAGTTTTCCCACTTGAGAAGTAGGGGTAGGGAGTTTGATTTCCTATCTTCTCGAGTTGGGATGAAGATATGTGAGTAAAAGAATAGGATTTCACAATTTACGTGTGGCACATATAACACATAGCGGCTTATAAAATAGATATAGGAGATAACTAGGAAAAAAAAAGAAAAAGATCAAGCAGGATTTTTTTTTTTTTTGTCGAATTGCTTGAAAGGGACATAAAGCCTGAAAGAAAGCATGAACACATTGTAGCTTAAGTACGAGAATTCAACGGTAATTAATAACACTAAACGATCTCAATAACAATATGCGAGTTTTATTGTAGCACCACCCACAGATATGTCTATGCCAAACAGCTCGAAATCCCGCTTCATGCTCTTTATGCTACGTCGATCCTCCATTCACTCGGTGAATTGATAATTCTCGTACCTTATTCTGCAATCAACAAGCTGCACTTGCGCCCCAGTATTTGATGGGCACTCATTTAGTAAGTCAACCCTTGCCTTTTGCAAGCAAAAATCACATTCGGAACTCGAAAGGCTCTGGCGACAAGCCGCGTGGCCATAGCAACCTTGGCCCGAGTCCACAGATTGAGCGTAAAAGCTGTAGCCATTGATTGATGTTTCCTGTACCAGATCATTGAGGACGCTATCCATTTCTTGGGGGAAAGGAGTCCTGTACGAGAACTTGATCCCATTGCAAATTTTGTATAGTTCAGTCGTGTCTGCCCAACAGTATACGCTGAGCCGGGTGCAGAACAACCAGATTCCGATCGCTAGTACTCCACGGGAAACAGCCATTCTGTGCCTATCTATGATTTCTTAACTTGCTCTAAGCTTGCTGTGTAAAGAGGTGGCCGATGAAAATCACCGTGAATTGCGTCTCTTTCTAGTGCTATATATAAAGAAGTGGTTCACGCAGATCATCGTAGTTCCCGATGGACACAAGACGTTGCAGCTTACGATGTCATCCTCGATTGTTATGTTTTTCGATGTGTTTCTCCTAGTAGTTATCGCTAACACCAATATTATGTCACTGCTTCGGTTATGAGCATTATATGCTGAGCATTCACTTCCTTTTATGGCATGAGGAATCTTTTATCCACATGTTTTTCATTTCTGGCTTCGGAGTTCTTGGTATTAAAAATCAATCTATGTTTGTATTCTGATATTTTTTTAATCTAATTTGCATAGTTCAGAATCTGCCTCTCCACTAGTACTCACACGTGTTAATATAATTATTATTGGTATCAAAATTATATTGTATAAATTAAAAATATAGGAACGACATTGCGTAATTTAATTATTATCGAGTTGGGTGCACAAATCATGCATAGACACAACAACCGCATAACTTGTACATTCAATCACTTAATCCAGATCGATCTTGAAAAGATTTCTTTTTTGTGCTCCAAAATGCTCATAGAACACCTTGACGTGATTATTCAATCACAAATCAGACAACTTTGGCTTCTGATTATGCTTCTTATGCTACTAATAATCCTCTGTCTGTTAACTCAACGATTTCATGTTTCTTGCACCTGATTTTGTAATACTTGAGCTGCACTTGCGCCCCAATATTGTCCGGACAATCGTTTTCCACGTTGTACCTAGCGTTTACCAAGCACAGAAAACAATCGTTGTGTGAAAGGTGTCCATCACCAGCCGTGTGGTGATAGCAACCTTGGCCTGACGGCATAAATTGAGTGTAATAGCCGTGGTAGATGGACGCGGTCCCATGTACCATGTCGTTGACGACAACATCCGCCTCGCGATTGTAAGTCCCGCGGAGTTTGTACTTGAGCCCCCTTTCATATCTTGAACATCGGGGTGACGTCGGGCCAAGCTTTCACGCCGATGCAAACACAAAAGAACCAAGCTCCAGTGGCCACGGCTCTCCATAAAATCGCGGTTGTATGTCCTGTGGGAAATTTTCTATAATATTAGTTTACATTAATTTATTAATTTTTTATTTTAAATAATTAGGTTAATAGATATTCCAACATTTTTTGAACCCTTAAGTGATTTTATTGAATTGGGTTTTGGTATCTATTAATAATGAGCCTAGTTGAGCAGTGAAATATAAAAAATTGTGTTTAATTGAAGCTCATTATAAAAAGGGCCATGTTGACACGTTATTGATTAGGGTTTGCTAGATCCCCTTTCTAACCTATAAAATGGTAGGTTATACCTATCAATTGTTTTAATTCCATTGAAAGCTGCTATACTAAAATATGTTATAAAGAGGAAGGTCTGGCATTCCAATAGATCTCTGATTATCAGAGTGATTTAATTTTCTTCAAGTGAAGCAATAGTTCAAACATGTACGCTTTAATTCCGCTATGTATATTGATTTTGGTGTTTTACAGTCACATATGGATCCGATTATTCTTGATTAATTAGTTGTTTATGTGAATAATTTTCTACATGTCCCTCTTGAACTCATTTTTAGGCCAGAATTAGAGGGAGGCTCGTGAACATCAGCAATTGAATCTGGTTCTCTAGTTCCATTTAGGCAAGCTAATTAATTGGTAATAGCCAGCTATAAAAATGGGTGATTCGTGCAAATCGCCATATAATCCTCCGTCGCAGTAGAATGTTACTATGTAATTCTTCACCAGTATTCACTTTAGTGTGTTTGGCTCCTAGTACTTATCACATAAACCAAAGATGAAATGGACAAACACATCATTTTTTGATGATTTTTTCTTCTTCTTTTTTTATGTGTTGAGGATTCTCGAGGAATCCGCCATATAAATATATTATTTATGCTTAGACGAATTTTTGGTATTTAAGACCATATATATATATAATCTCAATGAGCATTTTACATACTTTACTCTTAAAACCATCTTGCAAAACTCGCCCACCATGAAAGATTCGACGTGATTTTTTCAATTGCGATTAAGAGACATAAAGCATCGAAGAAAGTATGGACAACCATTGACGGAGACAAAGAAAACAGGGTTGATGCATGGCAAAAAGACGTGTCAAATTAGTAAAGCTGACGCTATGCTGCAATCAATCGGAATTTTGGCCACAAGCAAAAAGAAAAGAAAAGAAGAAGAAGAAGAATATTTCTAGACAAATCAAGCCCTGCCAACACGACACAATCAAATAAATAATAGCTTCTTGAGCCAATTCAAGTCCCCAAGCCTATGTCTTTCGATGACATTATTCAGTGTAGTTTTCACATATTCAACCTCGTAAAATTCCTTCTATTTTTCCAAAGGGAGACTCTTTTCCTGGCACTCATGTTACGAACTCTCTAAACGTACTGAAATTTTGGACCTTTGGAAGGGCTAATCCCCAAGGATTAATATAAATGTTTTGTTACGTGTATCAGGTAAAACTCCATCCCATAATATCGCAAGCAATAAGTTGCACACATTGTAGATTACATAAGACATTTAAAACATATATTAGTAACACTATAGGATTTTTATTGAAACACCAACCATGCCAAACAATTTAGAATCCTAGTAACATTCTTTATGCTCCATTGATTTCCATTCACTCAACAAATTGATAATTTTCATGTCTCACTCTACAATGCTTGAGCTGCACCTGTGCCTCGGAATTTTCCTGGCACCAAACCATGACCTCATACCTAGCATTTCTCAAGCACAGATTGGAATCAAAACATGGAAATCACCTACCACAAGCCGCGTCACCATGGCAACCATGGCCCAAGTCCATAGCTTGAGCGTAATATTCGTAGGCAATATTTGACGTCTCGTGGACTAGATCATTGACTACCGGATCCATTTCATGGTTGTAACTACTCCTGTAGGGGAACTTCAACTCGTTACATGTTCAGCGCACTTCGGGTGCGTCGGGCAAATAGTATACGTAGATGCAGATGCAAAAAAAGTCAAGACTCCGATGGCCAGGATTCTCTGGAAAACAGTCATGTCATCGTGTGCCTATTTATAGTTCCTTAATTTGCTCTAAGCTGGCTATGTAAACAAGTGGCTCATTAAATTCACCATTAATTGCTTCTTGCTAGCGCTCTATAAAGAGATGGTTCGTGCATATCATCGTAGTTCCCGATGTTTTCTTTATTTTTGGGAGTTGAAATGATTGGTACTTGAGACGAGTCTATGTTTGTGTCACGGTCCGTGAATCCTCCCGTACTCGTGACACTTGTGAGTGGCGCTTGGGGTTATCTGGTGAAGAGTGTGAGGCAGAAGGGTAGAACACAATTGGTCCGTGGGAGTGGCGTCAGGACGGTTGGTGCTAGGAGTTCTAGGATAGAAGGATTATATCATTTAGGAGCTCTGAAGACGGGGTAGGCCTCCCGTGCACAAACTGGTCGGGAGCTGATGTCGCTCTCCTGACGAGGCCATGGCAGGCCGAAACTAGTTGTTGTGCCTAAAGAGAACTGCTGCCTTATTCGATGGACTAGACGCCCGAGCGAAGCTGGGCGTGGTAGGATCTCGCACGAAGAATCATTCACCGTATCGTTCGTGGAACAGCTAAAGAAAGGGCTGGCCTGGCGAATTCCGCTCGCTAGGCGCCCGCGGGTCGTTCCGAGGCCAAGGAAACTCTCGGCCCGTGACAAGTGGTATCAGAGCAGGAATCCCTCCAGTAAGCGAGTGAGCAAGTCAGAGAATCGGACTCCTCGTTCATGTGCGGGTCAAGCAGATAAGTCCTAGTGGATGGGTGCTAGGACGAGTCGGCTTCTCGTCGAGCGGAATACGAGTTAGAGAAGAACCGAACCCTTGCTGAATGGGGATAACGTTCCTGGATCGATCGGTGAATACGAAGAAGAGGTCTACTGTTGCGTTTTCAACAAGAAAAGAATCTCCATTGGTCTGCTGGGGTCAAGGTGCTAATTAGGCTGGAATGGTGCTGCCAAAAGATGCGGTTGGCGAAAAATGCCACACTTGCCAAAAGTGCAGGTGACTAAAGGTCTGAGCGGCTGAGATCAAAAGAGGCCACCAATGGAGCAAGACCTGTTTTGTTGGGCGAGCGTGACCGTTCGATGTGAATTCCCAAAAGTGGCACATCAATGGTTAATTTACGCAAGGAAGCGACGGAGCGGAGATCGCAACGAGGGCGTTGCGAAATGAGTGGGGAGAATGTCACGGTCCGTGAATCCTCCCGTACTCGTGACACTTGTGAGTGGCGCTTGGGGTTATACAGTGAAGAGTGTGAGGGCGAAGGGGTAGAACACAATTGGTCCGTGGGAGTGGCGTCAGGACGGTTGGTGCTAGGAGTTCTAGGATAGAAGGATTATATCACTTAGGAGCTCTGAAGACGGGGTAGGCCTCCCGTGCACAAACTGGTCGGGAGGCGATGCCGCTCTCCGACGAGGCCATGGCGGGGGCTGAAACCCGGTTGTTGTGCCTAAAGAGAAGCGCTGCCTTACTCGATGGACTAGACGCCCGAGCGAAGCTAGGCGTGGTAGGATCTCGCACGAAGAATCATTCCCCGTATCGTTCGTGGAACAGCTAAAGAAAGGGCTGGCCTGGCGAATTCCGCTCGCTAGGCGCCCGCGGGTCATTTCCGAGGCCAAGGAAACTCTCGGCCCATGACATTTGCCTTGTCTTTACATTTTCTGATTTAATTTGAATAGTTGAGATTACGCCTCATCTCCACATGTGCGCGCAGTGTAATGTAATTATTATCAGTTGCAAATCTCTCAATATGTAAATGCGATTTCATTCTCAGTACTAGTTTTCTCTAACTAATGAGAGGTAGAGCGAAGCGCCAATTTCGATCTCTGTCGGTGCGACTGTTCAGCGTGTTGTTTCAGCATACGAATCAATTTTCCAATTTTCCTCTTTGATTAAAAGCCAGCCGGCCAAACTAATGCCGACTACGAGTCTCCGATAGAGAAAAAGTACTGCACTCGTCAACGTGCCGACCCAAAATTTTCAAATGGATTCTGTTAATTATTAATTTAAAAGAATATTCTACTTTTTTATGTACTTTTTTCTTCTGATATACTAATTCTATGAAGTTATTTCTGTGAGTAACGTTAGAATAAGTCTCACGTTAGATTATTGATGTAATGTGCAGCAATAAACATATTATAGTGACTTATTAATTTAGATTTTTAAGTGAAGATGGGTTCAACTAAATATATTAACGTGTATAGATTTTGGTTCTTTGCTAGTGGTCTCTCTTGGTGAAAGTATCAAGCTTCCACTGCACGCCTCCAACAAATGGTATCAAAGCCAATAATTAATTAATGGGCCACTGCCAATGTGTATCGGCATTTGGTACATATCTTAGGAAAGAAATCTCGTTGCCAATGTGGTTACCAGTAACCTTCATAGTTCGATTAGGCAAAAGGGACATGGGGTGAAAGTGGGTGTTATTATATGGCAACGTGGTCTAACAGTAGCCGTCTTGGTTCTCTCTGGAGAAAGGGATGATGGATGAAGGTGGGCATTGGTGTTCTTGTGGTCCTCACCAGGTAACAAAGTAGACATTTAAATTAAGACATGATGATGCATAAAGATATCTGAATTAAGAGGGAAAAAATATATTCAAGTTGAGAAAATTTAATGCAAAATCGTCCTTGAATTGAATGACAACAAACCTAACACAAAGCTCATAAGTATGGGAAAGATTATTGAGATGTGCATGTGAGTTTTGTAAGAAAAAGTTTCATATTAAAAAGCAATTAGTATATTTTAATTGGCTCATAATTCATTGGTTTAAATTTTGAGTAAAAGTAGGTCTCACTGCATTTATTGACAAGCTTGAATTAGAGCTTTCTCTGACAATCTCCCTTGATAAATGTAACATAACCATGTTGCATGCTCCCAACAAATTTTCTAACTGTACTTCTCATGCCTACTAACAGCCCCTGTCAAATTTCTTGACTATGCTTCTTATAATACTAATAATCCTCCATCTGTGGTTTGATAAACCAAGTCTTGTGCTGAATTATGCAATCATCGAGTTTTACTTGTGCTTCGATTTTGTATTGACAATCGCTCGCCCGTCGCAAGCTGCATGGCCGTAGCAACCTCGTCCTGGTTGCGTAGATTGAGTGTAATTGTCGTGGTAGTTGTTACATTGGGTCTCATGTGCCAAATCGTCATGACCACTTTCGCCTCATGATTGTAAGTCCTGCGGGGTTTGCGCTTGAACAATCTCTCTCTATCGTTTCTTTTTAGCAAGCTATTCAATTGCAGTATGAACGGGTGGTTCATGCAAATTGCCATATTATCCTCCATCGCGGCAGAATGTTACTAGGCTCAATTCCCTTTAAAAAAGCATTAATTTTAGATCCGATCCTAATTTTACTGTAATAAGTCTCTATATGTCTCGTAAAAAAATTATCCATTTTCACTCCATACCTAATGTACCCCTTAGAGGTCCAACATGTAATTGCCAAGTGTACGCTTACCTGCTAACATGGATTTAAGGATATGAAAAAATAAAATAAAATAAATTTGTGATTATAAAATAAAATTCCTATGAAAAAAAAATCCCCATCTCATTTTCATCCCAAACAATCTCACCTCTCATGGTGTGTCTACAAGCAAGATCGTTTCTTCGACCTTTCCAGCAGATCGTTCTCTCGCATCTACCTACGAATAATCTTGTTAGAGATAACTAGGATATTTCTCTAGGATATATTTAGATAATTAGGATGTTTTTAAATGATTCTCTGCATTCTGCAAAATGCATATATTTCCTTGATTATGCATATCTTGATATATAACCTTGGATAGTTATCTAATAAATTTATAAATAGACTTATATATTCTATATTATGACACACATCGAAATATACATAAATTCCATAATTCTGTTTACTGCAATATTTCTTATTTGTTTGAAGAATAGAAAAACGATATTTGCACAAATTTCATGAGTGCATGCTCCGTTGAGTGCATGCGAGGGAGAGAAAGTCATCGGCGACGAACTCTGCTGGCGAGAGCACGGAACATCGGCTGTGGCACTTTTAATTGAGGATGAAAATGGGTTGGGGTTGTTTTCCTCAATAGAATATCTTTTCCTCTTGATTTTAAAATCATTAATTCAACTTGAATGGGCATTTTACACTCTCTTTTTCGTTTAGAAAGTGGGCGGCACTTTATTCTAAATGATTAATTTTCTCTGTTGATGATGAGGGGGAATCAGTTGTATACTTGCTTTGTATGAGACGTAAAAAGCCTGAAAGAAAGCGTCGACAAACCATCTACGAGGCAAAGAAGACAGAACTAATGTTTGGCAAAGATTTCTCTAGTAATTAACTATCTAAACGATCTTTACAACATTATAAGATTATTATTGCAGCACCAACCACAATTATTCAGTTGCCAAACAACTCAGAATCTCGATCACGCTACTAAATAAATCTTCCATTCACTCAACAAATGGATAATTTTCATACCTCATTCTACAATCTTTGAGCTGCTCTTGTGCCCCGGTATTGTTTGGGCACCCATTTATGAGGTCATACCTAGCATTTACCAAGCATAGGTTGCAATCGAAATGCGAAAGGTGCCCAGCACAAGCCGCGTGGCCATAGCAACCTTGGCCCGAGTCCGTAGATTCAGTGTAGTAGTCGTAGCCATTATTTGATGTTTCCTCAACCAGATCATTAACAACACGATCCACCTCGTAGTCATAAGCACTCCTGTAGGGGAATTTAATCCCATTGCATATCTTGTACACTACAGTATTGTCGGGCAAACAGTATACCTTGATGCAGATGCAACAGAACCAGATTCCGATGGGTAGGATTCTCCCAAAAACAGCCATTGCGTGCCTATCTATACTTTTGTTAATTTGCTCTAAGGTTGTTATGTAAAGAGTTGGCTCATGAAAATGTATCTCTTTCTAGTGCTATATAAAGAGGTGATTCATAGAGATCATCATAATTCTCGATGGACATAGGATGTTACAACTAACAATGTCATTCTAGATTATTATATCTTTCATTGTGTTTCTCCTAGTAGTTATCACTGAAACAAAGATCCATGTCACTGTTTTGGTTATGAGCATTATATGTTGACATTCACATCCATTACCGGCGAGAGGAATCTTCCATCTACAATTTTTTTTTTTTTTTTTTATAATGTTTTTTGGCTGTCAAATTCTTGGTATCTAAGACCTATCTTTGTGTGCCTTCTAAGAAGATATTTTCTAATCTAAGTTGAATCATTTAGATAATGTCTCTCATCTATATGCGTATGAGCAGGCATGCATGGTAAGATTATTATCAATCCCGAATTTCACAAATTACAAATTTCAATCTAATTCTTTAAAAAAGGATGCAACGATTTCATTTTTAATATTAATTGTCTCCAATGATAATTAATGAGGAAATAAGTTTTTATGGGGGTGGTATTTAGAGTTTGAGACGATCAACATCAAAATCCAACATAAGAATCTCGCAAATCTGCTCCCAAGGCCTTTCACTTCAAAATCTAACTGGTTGGCTAAAGAAGAAACACCTACTAAAATTCTCATTAATTATCTAAAAGACTAAAAAGAACTACTCCTTAAAAATATATCTAATATAACTTCTAAGGAAAATCTATCTAATCGCCAACTTCCTAATGATTCCCCCAACTACAATCATGGCAACGCCTGGATTGCTAATCCACTGGCATTCTTCCAAAGCTTGAAAATTACTCCACCAGAGAAAACAACATTGCAACAAGATAATTCCGGCAAGAGGAGCAGGCTTTTTACTGTGATTGGAACAGACATTTGGGTTTGGGAAGAGAGCCTCAGTGCCATTGTTGTGATGTTCCACGACATGTCCATACCTAGGCGACGTGTTGTTCCAGCAAGTTATGATAGCTTTCTCTTTAATGGACTGCACCAATATGAAAGACACTAACCTCGATTGAAAGTGAGTGAAGCTTGCCGACGAGACAACGGACTTGAAACTTATGGACAACTTAAAGATTGTGGAAAATGAATCTAGGAAAGAAGAGTTGACGGTGAATGGCAAATGGCGGACTGAAGCTTGCGAAGAGGAGGCAAAGAGTGACAAGGATTGGGTGAGTGGCGAAGACCGGGAGCAACGTGGCCAAGGATCAGGCGACCGGCAAAGACCGGGAGAGGCGAGAGCAACGGGGGAGAGGAAGGAAGAAAACGTGAAAAATAGAAAATCATTTGGGGATTTCTTCAATTTTTTATCAAATCACAAATTTAACGGGGGAGAGGAAGGAAGAAAACGTGAAAAATAGAAAATCATTTGGAAATTTCTTCAATTTTTTTATCAAATCACAAATTTTGACCAAATTACCCTTATTCAAGTTGTCGAAAATGGCCCTTCAATGAGCCTAGACCTTTATTTAAAATTGATTTGGCCACTTCAGGCCCTTTTTTGAAATAGAGTTCACCTAGATTTTCTTTTGAGAAAATAACTCCACTTAGGCCCTTAATTAAAAATTTCCCAAAGATCAAATCACCCTAAAAATCAAAAAATGAAATTTCCTAAAACTACATGAACATTATCTAAAAGCAGTTCGACTAAATCTATCCAGGAAGCCTAACCACCTAATTGAGGATACTTTCTACAATTTTTTAATTGATTTATTTATTTATAAATTTTTTGAGTTCTTGTTTCTCCCTATTTTCTAATTCGGTTCTTCATCTATTCCCACGAACAGGAACTCTGCTGAACCATCTTCCATCTTCCTTTTCCCATCAACCGCCACAGGAACGCAAAATAACAATGGAAGTCATGCTGGATAGCTAATGGAAACGATCGACATCACGTGTATGGCGTTCAGAAAACGTCAGATCTGGACAACAACATTAGACTTTGCTCATGGCCATATCTCAGAGACATATGAACGAACAGGTTGCGTGCGTTCGACTGGGGAATGAAATGAAGCATAATTAGTCGAACTCAAGACCAGTTTCATTCCAAGTCAGTTCATGACATGTGCAATCAACAAATTAGACTCAAGCGGGAGCCGGTTCGATCTTAATAGAGAGGATGACATCTATGTTTTCCTCCTTCACAGAACAGAGTAAAGATGTTGCCTGGTCAAATGAAGCTAAGTGCACCCGCGAGTGGCGATCGGATCGATGACAGAAGCTTCCGTGATTGAGGATGATGGGAAGCAGGACCGGAGGAGGCAGCTCGAGCGAGATCTGAACACTCGGCCGCGGAACAGGGCGTGAAAGGGGGGCGGTCGGTGAAGCGCGGAGGCGGCGAATGACGTCACTCACCGGCGGCGGCGACGTATGGGTTGTGGGCTGCACCAGATGGGCCTACTTTGATGGGTTTACGGGATTTTTTTCCTTTGATTTTTGGCTGTGGGCTGCACCAGATGGGCCGATCTTCCCTTATTTGTTTGTTCAACTGTTCGTTGTTATTATTATTTTTATGGTTATTGTTGTTGTTGTTTTTTATTCTCGCAAAAAATGTACACTTGATTTGTCAAATAAAAATTCAGATGTCATCAATCATGACTTAAATACGAGATTTCAACGGTATTTGATAACACTTAACCATAATAACAGCATCAACCACAATTATTTAATTGCCAAACAACTTGGAACCCAGTCACGCTTTTTAAGCTCCATTGATCCCCCTCCATTCACTCCATGAATTGATAATTTTCGTATCTCATTCTACAATCTTTGAGCTGCTCTTGCGCTCCAATATTATCCAGGCACCCATTTGTGAGGTCGGGCCCAACAGTTACCAAGCACAGATGACAGTCAAAATTTGAAAGGTGCCCAGTACAAGCTGCGTGGCCATAACAGACTTGGTCTGAGTTTGTAGATTATGTATTAGTCGTAGCCATTATTTGTCGTTTGCTCTACTAGATCATCAACAACACTTCCACTACAAGGCCGTAAGAACTCCAGTGGAGAATCTTGATCCCATCGCAAATTATGTACGTTATGATCGTATCAGGTTAACAATATACGTTGACGCTGGTACAAAAGAACCAGATTTCGATGGCTAGAATTCTCTGGAAAACAACTGTTTGCCTACGTATGGTTACTTAATTTGCTCCAAGCTTGCTATCTAAGGGGCTGGCTCATTCATTTCGTCTCTCTCTGGTGCTATATAAAGAGGTGGTCAATGCAAATCATCATAGTTCCCGATGGACATGGAATGTTGCAGGTTACAATGTCACTCTTGATCATCATGTTTTCCAATGTGTTTCTCCTAGTAGTTATCACCGAAATGAATATTAGATGTCCCTACTTTGTTTATGAGCATTATATGTTGAGGATTCATTTGCATCTTTGGCAAGAAGAATCTTCCGTCTACCTGTTTTTTATTCTTGGCTTGGACATTCTTGATATTTTAAGACCAGTTGTTTACACCAAAAAATAATCAAGTCTTTTCTCGCAAAACATGTACACTTTAAATGGAGCTCCTGTGTCCCCCTAAATTAGAGTGTGTCTCTTGTTTAGATAAGTGTACTGCTCCTGGTGACTTACAGCACTTTTTTCTGGTATAGATCACCAGAAGATGTATGTCACTAAATCAGTTTTGGTCAAAGCCTCTTCTAGCAATCCTATGATGGAAACGTCTTAAAATTTTATTGTTTAATGAGTCATAAATTCGAGTCCGTGGCACTCTAGTTCTTCAATTTCATGCATTGTAAATCAAACGCACGATCCCATCAACGAGAATGGTGAAGAATATCAAAAGCCTCTTACCAAACATTAAAACGAGTTATTTTGCGGATAATGCGACGATGAGAAACATATTAGAGTGGGCATGTAGTAGAATCAGTAGCTGTTATCTACTGGCTTATAGATGAGTTGATGAGGGTATATTCAAAAGGGTGATCTGACCTGGACGACACACTTGCTCAGACATCTTCAATGGTTTATACCCTACCAGAACTCAAATTGAATTCCTAGACATAAATTGCACTTTGCAGACTTGCCAGAAAATGAGATTGATCAGTTGCAGCAAGTTAATTACTTTAATTTCTAAGAGTTGTGTATAAAAGACCTCATAAACCTTTAATACTGGTGAAGGTACAGATAAAGAAGCAGACCATTGACCGGTAATTTTCTAACTAGAGTTCATAGCTGACATACAAAATGGTTTTCTTTTTGCAAACTCAAAAATATCAACGGAGAGATTGGAAGCCAAACTTCCATCGGGTGATCAAGAATCTTGAAGGAAAGCAGTCGATTTTAGTCCTCAAGCTGGATTCAAACTCAGACATTAATTGTATACGACTGACCAGGAAGATATGTGAATTTGATTAGTTCGTTATGACACAAATCACTGACCACAGAAATGCAAAGTCACCGTACTAAAATCTTCAAATAAATAACACTAGTCTATGTTTTGCATGCAAACGAGGCAAGCATGACATTAATGGAAGCAACCGGGATAGAGTGCATGTAAAATTTAATCTATTTTCCTTCTCAATATGAAAGAGCAAATGAATCGCCCCATCTTTGGCAAACAGGTTCAGCACCCGCATTTAAACAGAACAGTGCATATAAGTCTAGACAAAAATCACCAGCGAACACTCCATTACTGAAAATGTTGTCTATAACCGCCACAAGGAATTGTAACCTTGAAGAGGAAAAAAAGACATTTAACTTCTGAAATTTGATTCACAGTCCACAGCTAGGGTTGGGTTCATCATTGAAATGACTCCTGCTTCATCAAGCAAGGCCAGATAGAGACCGTAGTTTACCAACTATCGAGTCAATATGAGTATGAGAGCCTCCAGTAGCTGCAAACATAAGATGTTTTGGCGCCTGTGCTCTATCGAAATAGAATGCACCAGAGACCAATTTGTCTTTCGGCTGTAAAGCCAACCAAATAATTGTGTCAGCACCTTCCTCTTTAGTCCTGAGCTTTTCAGAGAGCCTTGTCAAACAATAAGAAAGATAAATAATCAGAGTAAAAAATAAAGCCAAGTAAATAGGAGGCTGTGAACTAAGAAAGTAACTGCAAACAAAAGATTGCCATACGATTTAGAGAAACCAGGCAAGCTCTTGGCAACACCCGGTGTCTCAGCCCAACCAGGGTGCATCGAGTAGAAGCCAATCCCTCTCTCCTTGTTTACCTCAGCCCACTTTTCTGTTAGTGCTACCTAATAGAACAGATAAGAGTTAACAATGACTATGAATAGCAACTTCGTCTAGATGAAGCTTCATGCGGAAAGCACAACCTTTTTAAAATATTATGGCAATTCACAACCACGTCTCTCTTCCAAAACATCGGATTATCCATTCATGTATGTTCAAAAGTTTTCATCAAGTTTAAGAATTTGTTTTGTACTTGAATCTGTTGAAACTTGTCAGCTCAAATTCTTTATTATGATCACTATTATCTGAGTCAAATGGAACTCTAGTAAAGTCTTAGCAACCTGACCAAATTAATTTGTAGAATGTGCCTGTAACCTGAAGAAGAGGACCAGAGCAGATAGGCAAAACTCTTTAAGTACGGGGAAGGCAGTTCAAAGGGAAATACCAGAATCATTAAATATCACATTTTCCTTCGAAGGAAGGATGTACCTGTATAGAGCATATTACAGATCTGAACAAAGTAACATCTACAATACGGTTATTATGTCCTTCCATTGGTACCTTAACAATGGAAAAATATTGCTTTTCGTCCACTTTCAGGCCTTTTCTAATCATGTACCTATACCTTTTATTTGTCTAATCAAATTCTCACTATTTTTACAAAGTCTCTACCACACCGAATCTGACCAGACTTAGCGGACAAGGCCGTCAGACAAAGCCAAAGTATGATGCGAATAAATATGTGGATGCCCTAATGGATATGTGTGGAAAAATTTACAGAATGTAGACAATGTCAGAGTATGATGTCGATAGAGTTTAGCTAATGTAGAGGCACATAATCGTCCAAATTGAAAATTTTTTATCCACGTCACATTATGACATCATCTGATGACCAGGTTGATTATAATAGGTTGGATTTGGTGTTAAGAGGGACTTGATAGAAAATTTGTGAAAGTAGGACTTGATTAGACAAATTACAATAAAAGTACAAGGAATTGATAAGGAAAAGGTGTGAGTATAGGAACGGAAAGAAATTTTTTTCTTTCACAAATTAAGCAGATTATGTGGTGCTTTTATCAAGCCAAAAGTAAGTCAAATGCCCTAGGCTATGGCAAAACAATACAGGACAACACTTGCCTTAGTTTGTTTGATTAAAGAAGTACAGTTCTCATATAAGTTCCTTTCACAATCATATCTCTGCGGCTTTGACACCCCTTATTGTATTTTCAAGAATTGCTCTAACAACCCCTTTTTAGTCAGTTTCTGAAATAAAGATGGTCAAAATGAGAGAAGTATTTTTGAATATACAGAGGAGCAGTTTGAGTAGCTTATGAAAATACAGGGTGTCCAAATAATTTGACCAACACTGAAGGGCATCAGAGTAATATATGAAAATAAAGGTCTCCAAGTAACTTGATCAAAACTCAAAGGATGTCCACCCATAGAAATAACTACAGAATCTCAAAAATCGACGAGGATCCATTGCAAACCCCTAATAAGGGATTTTCACAAACATAACCAGTATGTATCAAAAGAAGAATTGACTAGTGATTTGGTGACATTGCTAACCTGAACCCTCTTGTTTCGAGCATATTGCTCCACCCCATCAAAGTTGGCATCACTATACTGCAGAAGAAAACACTTAAAATTCAGGACAACAAATAGGAAACTTAAATAATATTCCAAGTGCACAAAAGATGCTGAGTGACTGACCTCTAGATCAGTGGTCAAGGGACTTGTATACATTCCACCCGAAGAAACAGTGATGACTCGAGCATCAGGTGCCGCTTTTTCAAGCAAAGGCAACATTAACTCTGTCATTGCAAAAGTTCCTAATACATTCACTGCAAAGTTCAACTCCAACCTGAACTTCCAGAAAATGTAGGAAACAAAATAAGTCAATGCTTCTAAAGGAGACCATAACACAAATTCATCAACTCTGACAAAGAAAAAGCTTGGAAATGCACCCTTCTGGTGTGGTGATCCGCTTATGCTCAAGCAAGCCAGCATTGTTGACCTGATCATGACATTAGATGTATCAGACTTTATCGGCAATATTGAGGAAGATATAGCTATGACAACTTGCAAAATATCTACACTTGATTTTAGTACAGGTTAGAATCACCAAACTTACGCATTCTCTTGGGGCCACCCCAGGAGCACAGATATCTCAGGTAATTACCTGGTATGTGTAAAACAGGAGGACTACCACACTATATGGGGATTATCAAATGCTCAAAGAGTCCCAGACACCCCATTGATGTGAAAATGAAAAAAATAAAAGAACTTGCCAAATAATTCACCTAGCGCTTTCTTTTGCATATCAACTAGGCTAGTTGAAAAGAACTAGCAAGGGGAAAAATCACACATTGGGAAATCCTAAATAATCAAGCACTAAAAGGCCAGTGTGCAGGCAGACACAAATATCTGTACATGTTCTTACCAATTATATATGTATATAAACACACATATGCAACCCACAAGCATTAGAGTGGGACATTGGAAACCAAACGGAGACTTACCAAGACATGAAGAGGCAAATCCTTTGAAGAAAATCTGGATGCAAATGACTTGATCTCGTTGACAGAGGAAAGATCACATACCTGCACACTAGATTAGTGAGGCATCAACTCACAAGCAATCGAATATCTATGTAACTGGTGATCTACTCGATCATCCAGAAGTATGACTTCTAAAGACCAACAACAAGGCAAACACCAAAAATCCTTCCATAAGAATATGTCGAGACAAATGAAAAATAATAAATGGAAACTACCGCATACCTCCAAATGCACATTTGGGTTTCCCGTAGTAGATTTTATCAAAGAGAGGGCAGCTTCTCCTCTCTCCTTGTTGCGGCAGATCATATAAACATTAGCCCCACTGAAAGGAAAAATTGCACTCAAAATTATTTGATAATTTATGACTAAAATGAGAAGTTCCCTTAAAGATTGTTAAACGAGCATTCACGCATGAGAAAGCAAAGTAAGCACTTGAATAACACAGTTGAAAACAAAATACCGTGAAGCAAGACCCTCTGCAGTTGCATAACCAAGTCCAGAATTAGCTCCTGTAACTATGCAATTCTTCCCTTCTATTCGAGCCTCCATCTCTTCTGACTTGAACTTCTTCGCGTGTTCGCTGAAGAGCAAGTGAATCAACGAGATAAGAGAAATCTCATCAAAAAGGCGAAAATCAAATGACAATGTCCATATGGAAACTCGACTACAGAAGGAACTGCACACATTCTATCTGGCTGCATGTGTGTGCTTCTGAACATATTTTCGTGTACTTATGCCTGTACATGTTCACAGGCACACACAGCTGCATTAATTTGGACAAGCACACCCTGCGCATACACGGAAGCCCGGCCGCCGATTTCAAGTTGCCAATCACCATCTTAAGTGCCGGGGACATACAATTGAGTCACTGACTCGAAAACTACTGCAACATCTAGGCACAGGGGCGGACTCATGAGTATGTCGGGCGCAAATTACGTCAATTGAATCCTATATTCCGCGACAGTTCCCGTGAAATTTCTCTATTTCGCCCCAGTACAAGGATTTGACAAAGTGTTCATTTTTTTACCTCACTGCCCCTAAGTCTAAGATACTGCGAGGCAACAAACGAAATTAAATAACCTTTCTCGCTCCCGCATCTCCCAAAACGATGAGACGAATAAAAGCCCAGAAGACCAAATCAAAGCATAAAAAATGAGGGCGATCCCACTACTCACGCGAAGCCGGGCTTCGTGAAATTGAGGTACCCATATACCCCGAAAGCCGTCGATCTCCATGCCTGTCCGGGCAAAAAGACAACCACAGATAAGAAGAAGAAGAAAAGCTCACGTCTTTGGAAATGCGCGGACGCATCAGTTTCGATAGGAGGAAGGAGAGGGTGGTGATGGAAGTACCTTGAGGAGGAACATGGCGAGAGAAGCGAGGGAGATGTGGAGTCGAATTTGCAGTGTTCCCATGAACCTGGGACGTTGGCTACATTGCGGCCGCGCCGCCGTCGGGAGTTGAGTTCGACTGAAGCGTCGCGCCGTACGCCACGTAGGATACAATCTCACCGCTCCTTTCGAGGAGGGGTCGTCTCTAATTTTATTTTTCTGGAAATTTATTTTTTATGCGAAATTATTTTTTTTATTCCTAATTTGTGTTCGAATAGTTTCTGTTCCTATTCGGATTTAAATTAATCGTAATTCAAGAGGACCAACCGCCAAATAGGGACCATCCAAGCCCGACACGCATTATAGATTGAGCAACTTTCAGAGTTTATCGGGTCCATTTCGAAAAGAAGGCGATGTGTAAATACACGATCAATGCAACTTGTCCACATACGCTCGATTTTAGGACTTTATTATGTTCAATCACCTACTTACGCATATGCATATTCTCTGGAGGTATGATATTTACCCACAAAAGCAGCGGCTAGAGAACAAATTCATGACTTGGGGTGCTTTAGGGGTCTGGATAAGTGTGAGAAATTCATGACTTGGGCGGGCTTATTTTGTGGAAAGAAATGTCATTTCGTGAATAAGTCGACAAATATAACTGATATGATGATATAAAGTATGTCATTTCGTGAATAAGTCGACAAATATAACTGATATGATGATACAAAGTATTCGTCAAAGCTAAAACTAGACAGCAAATTTATAATTTAAAAAAGAAGAGGTATGAAAGCTGGAAAGTATTCTTTCCAAGGACATGTACTAATTTCCCATTGGATAAGGGAGTGATTTCAATATTTCCGTGGAGACTGCCAAAAAACAATTTCACTGTCATATATTCAACAATCAAAAAATAGAATTTTTTTTTATATTGATTGACTTCTAAAAAAGTTAGTAAGTGTAAATTAAACCGTCGGTAAAAAAAAAAAAAAAGTTACCGTTCACTCAATTTTCAGTAATTTGTTAGTAACTTACAGTCAATTTTATGAAATTAATTTGAGTTTCTTATGAACATTTACTTGTGTAATTTTTTTTTTTTTTTGGCTTCATCATAAACAAATAATAGGCTCTAAAAAAAACGAGTAAATGGTTTTAAGCCAACAAATAAAGATTGGTTTACCAAGATCCTTTAGATTTGCGTGGAAAGACCCCATCTGATTATGAAGCCAGATTCCATAACTGGAAATTCAATAAGCAGCAAGCCTAATGGAGATGGCTTTAGGGCGATATAGACGAACAAATGAATCGCATCAAATTTGTTGGGAATGACTGATCCCCGAAAACGCGGATTTGACACCGAATCAAACCCCTAAATCAATGCGGAAGACGAAGCCCGGGAATTGCACGTATCACCGATCGTAAAGCACACCACGGATTTGAGCGTACCTTGTTAGCCACAGATTAGACACCGACGCCAAAGAAAAGGAAGAAATTCTGATCGATTCGATCCGATTGGCCTTGAAGGGAGTTGTGCGTCGCCGTGAGCGTTTTGAGAGAAAGAGAGCGCGGGAGAGAACGTACGTGCGTTCTTCCTTCCAACGGGTGCCTTTTCTCTCTCTCTCCTCCCTTTTATACCTACCCCCATCCACGGGCCCTATTCCCGTGGGCCGGGCTTTCTGGCCCAGCTTGGGCGGACGGGCCTTAAGCCCATCACCAATTAAATCCATCATCTCCCACTCGCACATGGTGGTACAAAACCAACATGGGCGGACAGCCCAACTCATCCCCATTAGAGAAAAATCCATCATAGACTCTCACTTAACGTGGTGGGCCGAATGTAATCCTCTTTACCTCACTTCAACATTCATACTGGTGAATAATCCGTGCGCCAAAGATACTTTGAGAGCTCGTTGCTATACATCCGTTAGGAATATATAGCAGCTCATAATGGGCGTCACACTCCGAGTAGATTTAGTATGCAGTACCCTAGATCGATCGATCACATTTATATCTCTCTTGATCTCTTTTAAACAATGATAAATATACATTGTATTCACAATTATGATTATCACAAAGACAGTCATAATTGGTTAACCGGTGAATACAAAACTACAATGTGATTCTCCAAAATCGATCTTCCTCTTTCCTTCAAACTCTCAATTTCAGTCCAGCTCGCTTTTCTAGAAATGCCCCATTAGATCGAATCAAACACATGACCATTGGCAACATCCTAAGATAGCAAACACTAAATAGAAATCTTGAGAATAAGTAAGAGTCATGAGGGGACTAAAAATTGAGGAACTCATTCCCTCAAGAGCCTCACACGCATAAAAGTTGAGATCAAACTTTTTGCTACTCTTATTGGTCGTCTCATGCATACGTAGTATGAAATACGTATTACGGTATTAACTCCTTTCCCATGGAGCGTATGTCTACATTGTTCAATACCGTACAGATGATAGTTCGAGACATACCCAATGTCTAACTTGAGTTCACCTATCTACTCATTCACAAAATCCATCGAACTCACATCGGCATTTTAGACGGATAAAGTAAAATATGTGGGGTATTTTACTTTCGGACATCGTAAGAATTATGTCCTCATCTTAACACTCGAGTTAAGGCGACATGCGTGTTTTAAGCTTGAGCTCTCGATTATCACCTAGATAATAAGCTTAAAAACAGTCTCATCTCTATTTATCACACAAGTAAACGAGGCGATTACCCGTGTGAGTGGGCTAATCTTATATCTGTCCGACATACTTCTCTTAACTTAAAGTAATGCACTGAGCATTAAGATGCATAAAGATCAAACATAAAGATTCATAGGCATTAATGATGAAAACACAAATTCATCAAATTGTGAACACTTAGGGAAATTATAATATTCAGTACATCACCCTCTACGCAACTCTAGAGATTTCATATAGCCACAAAACACATCTCTAGGTATTGGCTTTGTCATAGGATCTGCTACCATTCTATGCGTAGTATGTACTCTAAGTTCACATCTTTTCGTGCAACCATATACTTGACAAAGTCATACTTGGTATCTATATGTTTGGTCTTGCCATGATATTTTGGATCTTTGGTGTACACTTTTGCTGCTTGGCTATCATCGTTAACCAATAACGAATCTGCAGCACTTCCAATAACACGTAAATGATCCAATAATCTCTTAAGCCAAACATCCTCATATACCGCCGCGATAATGCCACGGACTCGGTTTCCATCGTGGACAAGGCTATACACTTTTGTTTCTTACTGCTCCAACATATGGTGCAATTATTCGGTAAGAAAACAAACCTAGAGGTAGATTTCCTTTCATTTAAATCTCCTCCCCAATCAATATCAAAATAGCCTTAAAGTTGCAGATCATTTCCTTAATAACTCATCATATAATCAGCAGTCCCCTTTAGATACCTCAGTATTCTTTTAACGGCTTTAAATGTGCTTAACCTGAATTGGATTGGTATCTACTCACCATTCCAACTGCAAAACATATGTCAGGTCTTGTACACATCATAGCGTACATCAAGCTTCCAACAGCACTAGCATAAGGAACATGTTTTATTTGTTCCTTCTCTTGTGGAGTCATTGGACACAGTATATGGCTCAATTCTTCACCCTTTGCAATAGGAGTGTCTATGGGTTTACAATCTTAAAATCTTAATTCCAAGAATGTATGCAACATCACCCATGTCTTTTATATCAAAGTTGGAAGATAACAAATTCTTCACAGCATTAACATAACTCCATATTACTCCCAACAATTAGTATATCATCAACATATAATGATATGATCAAAAATTGATCCTTGGATCTTTTGATATATACACAATGATCCTCATCTATCATTGTAAAATCATATGCCAGTATGACATTATGAAAATGTATATATCATTGTCTTGACAACTGCTTAAGACCATATATCGACCACCAAAGTCGACACACCTTTTCTTCTTGGCCTTTCACTATGAAAACAACAGGTTGTTCCATATATATTTCTTCCTCTAACTCTCCATTGAGGAAAAGCAGTCCATACATCCATCTGATATAACTCAAGATCCATACTAACAACTATTGCCAGAACTATGCGAATCAAGGTAAATCACACTACAGGAGAAAATGTACTTTCATAATCAATTCCTTCCTGTTGATTATACCCCTTCGCCACAAGACGAGCCTTATGCCTTTCTATCGAGCCATCAGCCTTTTGCTTTATTTTGAGAACCCACTTGTTCCCAATAGCTTTGCGTCCTTTTGGAAGATCAACCAGTTGCTAAAACATGGTTTGACTTCATTGACTCCATTTCCTCTTTCATTGCATAAATCCATTTTTCCTTACTAGGGCAATTTAGAGCCTCATTAATATTTCTTGGCTCATCCTCATCTCGTGGAGCAATCACAAAAGTTTCCCCTTCAATGTCAAAACGTTGACGGGGAATACTTTGGCAACTTGTTCGCCGTATGGGAGATTGTACACTTAGCACATCATTTTTCATTATGCTCCCACTTGGATTAGATAATGATGATGTCGTCTCAGCATGTGGTTGTAATTGAGAATGAGTTGAATTCAATTCATCATTTCTCATATTACTCCCACTTGGACGAACTCCACTAATATCATTATCTTGATCCTAGATTACAAATAGGGAGTAATCTTCCCCTATTTTGCCATTCTTAGGAATTTCATCCACTAAGAATGTGACATCCTGTGATTCAAACTTAGTTATACTATGACATCCTGTGATTCAAACTTAGTTATACTCCCACTTTCCTGCTCACCTATGAACACATACCATTTCGAGTGTTCGGAGTATCTCATGAAAATACTCTTATTTCCTTTGGGACCATATTTCCCAAATTTGTGAGAGGACTCATGTGTATAGGCAGCATAACCCCATGACTTAAGAAAACTTAAGTCCGGTTTTCTACCTATCCATAACTTATATGGAGTGGAAATAACGAGTTGGAAGGCACCGGTTAAGTATACAGCAACGATTAACAACGCATCACTCCAAAAAGTGATAGGTAAGTTAGCACGCGCCATCATGGACCTAACCATTTCCAAGTAGGGTTCGTTTCTTCTCTCTACAACACCATTTTGTTGAGGAGTATATGGAATAAACAACTATTTTTCTATTCAATTTTCATCACTTAATTTTCTGAACTCATCAGATAGATATTCTCGACCTCAATCGGATCTAAATACTTTTATTTTCTTGTCTAATTGATTTTCTACTAAGGTCATAAACCTTTTGAAACAACTTATGCTTCAGATTTATGAGAAGTCAAATAGACATATCCGAATCAAGTAGAATCATCTATAAAAGTGATGAAATAAACAACCCCTTTCCTTCCTCTCACATTCATTGAACCACAGACGTCTAAATGGATTAAATGCAGAGGAAACTCAGCTCTTTTACCTTTTCCAAATGGTTTCCTTGTCATTTTCCCTACTAGGCAATGCTCACATCTAGGCAAATCGACTTTTTCAATGTTGCCCAACAAGCCCTCTTTGGCTAGTCTTTACATATGTTGTTGGCCCATATGACCAAGTCTAGCATGCCACCATATTCACATCATTATCATATAAAATAGAAGACGTGAAACAAGGGAATAACATATTGACATCACTATAGTCAACATATAGTACAATGAAACCATCTAGAAAGTGACCACAACCATAGTAGTTTGTATCCAAATACAAATCTACATCTCTATTACGGAAGTTCACATTAAAAAAACAAGCTTAACCAACACCAAAACAGACATTTAAATTTTGACGAATCTCTGGAGCATATGGAATATCATGTAGGAACAAGGTGCGTCCACCACGCATGTTCAATTGGCAGATGCCAATCCCTTTAACTTCATCTCTGGAGTTATATCCCACATAGATCCACTTAGTTCCAGTTGGTACTCGTCAAAATTCAACGAAGGATCCTCTATCCTTCCTTACATGGTCTGTCGCCCTTGAATCTACAGTCCACAAAGGATTAGATTCAACCAATAATGCAGAACTCGACACATAAGCAAAGTTCTCAAATGTACAAGAGGTGTATTACTTTTGGCTCACGACAGTCGCGAGCATAGTGACCTCTCTTGTCACAATTGTAACACCTCACCCTTGACATTTTCTTCACTTGAGGACGTTTTCCTCTTTTGTGTTGGTTAACTCTTGATTTCTTGCAATATGGACTTGATCCTTTGCATGTCCACATATTGAACGAATCAATATGCTTGCGCTAGAGCTCATAGCACTTTCGAGCTAGAACCAGCATTGCAAATGTCTATTCTCAGCTCAAATGCCGTTAAGCGGTCCTCTACTAGCTCAAGATGGCGCACAAAGCATCCTCAAGATCTTCCATAATATGGTCAAGAGCTTCTAGTGCTTCTTGCTTTTCCAGCACATATTGAATCTTCATATTCAATATTTCACAATTGTTACCGTTCATATCAGCAATCACATTCTTATTTGCTGAAAAAACATCAGTCTGAACACATCAGACATACATGCACGAATATTTTAATGCCTATCTCTTATGCATCTACTTTTCGCATAGACCCATCATATTAATGAATAATTTCAAGTAAGGCTTCAGAATCAAAAGGTCACTACGTTTCCAATCATCCTCCAAAAATCCTCACTCAAAAATTATTATTAATATAATTGTCATATGCAAAATCAATTCTATGAAGCTACAAAAGCTCATAAATCTACCCTGACTAATTACCCACAAAGAATATTGAATGAAAGCAAATATTATCTAACATCTAATAAAATAAACAATGCTTTCAAATGATACAATTATACATTACACTAAGCAATATATACATAAAAATATCAACATAGAAAAAGATATTCACTCTCAATAACATTTCATCCTAATCTAAGAAATAATTAGGGAATGTTCCTTCTAATCTATCAATTAAAACATCTGAGAAAATTGAAGGCACATTTGCCAACCATGGAAAAACTTTTGGAGAGCAGTCATGTCGCCACCAAGGCGCATTTACTCTACGCCATGTGGCGCTCATTCTAAGGGTTGAAGTTTTGGCCAACTCAATCCTATAGTGCTCTCTCACAAAAGCTTCCACCAGCCTCCTATAATCCGGGACCACGTTGACCTCCCATAACCGATCCAACACTACTTGCCATTCGGGTGGAAGAGTGTTCATCAAAGCCTAAGCACCTTCTCAAAATCCGGCATAAGATAACCATTCCGGATGATTTCTGTATCATCTCATTGACCTTAACCACATGTGATACTAAATCACCGTCATGCCACCGATAATCAACTAAATCTGACATCAGCCTTTTAAGTCTTGCATTTCCCTCGTCCGTTCTCGGGATTGCAGGTATCAGTGCATGACTCGTCATAGTTCCTGCAACAAATGCAGAACAAAAATGGATCACTTATAATCCATAATGTACATTAGGGAAAATACATAATTTTCCAAAATTCATGCAACACATGCATAATAAAAAAAAAAATGGATTACATATAAACCACATAGGCATACATGAAAAAAGAAACAAATTCCTTTTTTTTTTTTTTTTCGGGTCAACGGTCAAAGTCAACGGTCGGTCAACGGTCAACGGTCAAGTCAACGGTCAGCGGGTCGGGTCAACGGGTCAGCGGACGTCGGACGGTCGGACCGGACAGACCGGTCGAGCCGGGCCGGGCCGGTCGGGCCGCCGGGCCGGTTCGCGCGGACCGCCGCACGCGTGCGCGCACATCTTGCGGCCGACGTCACGCGGACGTCGGCCCGGCACGTGCCGTGCGCGTGCTTCTGGGTTCGCGGGTCGCCGGTTGGGTCGGGTCGGGTCGCCGTCGGGTCGCCGGCCGGTCACCGGCCGGAGAAAACGCGTCGTCGGCGATGACGTCATCGGTGGCGTCACCCGGCGGTTACGGCCGTTGGATGACGTCATCAAGTGACGCGTCAAGACGCGCGTCGGTCCGCGGAGGCGGCGCGCGTGCCGGTTCGTACGGCGACGAGAGCGCGCCCGGTTCGCCACCGGCGCGTGTACCACACGCGCCTGGCGAGCTCCCGGGCGCTGCGCTGCCGGCGCGCCGCGCCACGCGCAGCGCTTCCGGCCGCGCGTGTGGGCGCGTGCGCGTCTCCGGCGGCGCTCGAGGCATCGCCGGACTCGTCTCGACGCCCCTTTCTCCCTATCTCATCAGATTTTGATTTTGACTTACGAAAACATGGAAAACGGCCGAAGAGCGCTCGGGTGTCGGGATTTCACGCCCGATCCGTACGGCCGAGAACGTTTTTGCGAAAAACGAAGAAAAACATCAAATTGATCGGGAAAACGTGAACTAGGGCTTTGATACCAATGTTGGGAATGACTGATCCCCGAAAACGCGGATTTGACACCGAATCAAACCCCTAAATCAATGCGGAAGACGAAGCCCGGGAATTGCACGTATCACCGATCGTAAAGCACACCACGGATTTGAGCGTACCTTGTTAGCCACGGATTAGACACCGACGCCAAAGAAAAGGAAGAAATTCGATCGATTCGATCCGATTGGCCTTGAAGGGAGTTGTGCGTCGCCGTGAGCGTTTTGAGAGAAAGAGAGCGCGGGAGAGAACGTACGTGCGTTCTTCCTTCCAACGGGTGCCTTTTCTCTCTCTCTCCTCCCTTTATACCTACCCCATCCACGGGCCCTATTCCCGTGGGCCAGGCTTTCTGGCCCAGCTTGGGCGGACGGGCCTTAAGCCCATCACCAATTAAATCCATCAAAATTATTTAAGAATCTACAATCAGTCGAGCGACGGGAATGTTAAATGAGTAAAGGCATAATAATATTAGACAACATACTTGCTCGGATCAATAAGGAGAAGAGTTCGTGCCTGGCCGATGAATGGAACCTACGTTTGGCAAAAGAGTTCTCTTGCCGAGGCACACTCACACCAGCAAGTCAAGAAGACGATGTATTTACAGAGGTTTGGTGAGCCGATGAGCCGCAACTTCGAAGATTTTCCATCCCCGCACTCCACGCACTCGACGAGGCCGAGTGCAATTTCGTCAACGAGTGTCCTTTCACGCGTGCGGGACGATAATTCTTCGGTCATGCATAGGACGGCCGATATTGAACTTTGGCGGCGAAATGGGCGCGGGCAGCATCGTCTTCCCACTCCAACTTGGCCCACCAGTCGGCTTCCACACGGATCTCTTCCAAGCTTCCCGTGCGCTGTTCGAGTCCAAGGGCAACTTTCTCAGACGAGGGCACTTGCCAATTTCGAGGGATTTCAGCTGAGGAAAGGGGAGAGTCTGTTCGCAAATGCTCGTTAAATTTGGAAGATTGCGGATGCGTAGGCGTTCGAGACGTGAGAATAGTCCCGAAGCAACTAATTCCTTCGGTGCAAATCCATCCCCAATGATTTTCTCCACCGACTTGCAACTGTCAACCAACAATTTCTGGAGTTTCGGAGAGTGCACGAGCCATGACAAGTCCAGAAATCCACACCCACTGACCACAACCCAAACGAGATTGGGAAAGCAAGAGTACTTAGGTGCTCGTCCAACTTCTTGAGTAATCTTGATCTCCTTGAGCATGGTGCAGCTCCATAGATAAAGCCGTTCTAAATGCAAGAAACTGTTGCTCTTCATTGGTGAGCAACTTATTGGGATGCAAGTCAAGAACCAGCAATCGGTAATCTCCACCATCCTTATGCTTCTCCGTAAAATCGGGTATTGAAATATTTTCAGTGCAGAGGAAGAATTGAACACCCCAATGGATAAGTCGATGAGATTTTGCATGCACCCTAGTTCCTCTACTATTTCTTCTTCGTTCCCTTCATCTGATGTTTGTATTGTCTCACTCGAGTCACCCCTTTCTTCTTCGTTCCCTTCATCTGATGTTTGTATTGTCTCACTCGAGTCACCCCATTTTCTAAACACATTCAAAGGCAAGCTTGCAAGTGCCCCTGTTGGAATTAGGAAGGGGTTGACTGTATAGTCGAGCAACAACCACCGTAAATGAGTCAAGTTGTTGATTTTCATGGGCAACTTACTAATTGTAGTGTTCGACAGGTTCAAGTAACATAGATTAATCAGATTGCAAATTTCTTCTGGGAACAACTTAATATTTCTATTATCAGACAGGTCCAAGACCGTCAAACGAGCTGTCATTGAGTCAAAAAATCCTCTTGGCACACGGCTTACATTAGTTTTCCTTACAAACAAAGTTTTAAGTTGGGAACACTTAGGTGGGATTTGGATGTTATTCTCAATATGTTTTCCCCAAATAGATATTTTCTCTGCTTCCTTCCATTTGAGAATCTCTGCAGACATATCTTCTTCATTTTCTATAACTAGCAACTTGTTCTCCCTTTGCCCGTGGCAACCGGCGACCCAGATCGCCATATCGCGGATGACATCATGCATCTTTACACATTCATCATGCATAATTTCCAATAGACAAGCCCTCTTTAAATCTCCCAAGATAGACCATCCCTCATCTCGCAAATGATATACATCATCAGTATTTCTTAGCAAGCCCTCTCCAATCCAGAGTTCAATAAGCTCGTTTTATGGGGTCAGGGAAAAGACAACAGTAAAGAAAGCAAGCCTGGGTAGAGTCATTTAAGTTATTATAACTGAATTCTAGTATGTGGTATACTTCCACCTCCATACCTGACAACTTGTATGGATTGTTCTTCAGCGTTGTTAGTGCATGGTTCCATTCATGGGGACTGTCTTTTCCAGCCATGGCTTGCCCGACGGTAATAAGGGCTAGTGGCAACCCTTTGCACTCTTCAACAATGTCCTCTGCGAGATCTCGAATTTCTTGATGACAATCTACAAGTGATTTGCCGATGTTCTTCTCGAATAATTTCAGAGATTCTTTGGGCATCAAGCATTGTACTTTCAAGGTTTTGTTGGCTCCCATTTGATCGCATATATGCTTCGATCGAGTTGTGAACACTACTTTGAATCCGCTCTCGAGACCAAGACAGGGAATTCCGATTTTGGAGAGGTCCAGCTTTGCCCATAGATCATCAAGTAACAATACAAACTTCTTCCGGGTCAAAGCTCGGCACAAACGATAAACCTTCTCATCCCAGGACCATCCTTCCCAGTGCTCATCTTTAATGCCTAGCCTTCTCCTTATTGAGTCTTGGATTCTATCTTTATTCACTGGCTTGGATACCACTACCCAGATAACAATATCAAATCCGTTATTTGCACGTGAAAGCTCCTTCTCAATGCTTCTCATGAAGGTGGTCTTTCCCACACCACCCATTCCGTACAACCCAATCACTCCTACTTGTTTTTCGTTCACAACCCATTTCCACACTTCATTAAACTTGGAAATGTCAAGCCCCACAGGCTGGTCCATAGGGATGTCGAGCACCAGAGGAGGAGGCAACAGTGACGTCACAACGCGGAATTCTCCGTCCTTAGGTTGGAGCTCTCTCGCTTCATTGAGCATTTGCTCGACTCTTTTCCCCAATTTATAGCTCGACTGGCAGTTCGGTTGAAGACAAAGATTTAGACATTTGATTTGTTCACGTTCGTCGGCTTCTTGAAGAACTTGATCTGCTCCATCTACGAATTTTTGCACATTGCCTAACCAGTTCCTCACTTCTTCTGTGCGCTGCGCACGTCTTCCTTTTTCTTCGCGTTCCACCGTTGCCAGCACATCTGCGCTCTTGGCCTTAAGCTTGTTATTTGCGATCCGCAGCGAGTTGACATTGTCTTTCAGATTACAAATGTAGCCCAAAGGATTGCTGGCCAAGCCCCATAAATTGCTGACGAGTTCTAAAAGAGAATTTGCGACGTCCATAAATTCTTCCGAGAGAAGAGATCGAAAAAGGGCCTATTTAGATGCCTGTATCGGTCGAATGGGTGGAAGTTCGACAATAGATAGCCAACTTGTAAGATGCCGTTACTTACGGACTCAATCATAGAGGCCGAAAGTAATGGCGCCGAAAGTAATGGCCGACAGAGAGTACAATGATTCAAGCCAAAATGGCAGACAAAAGTAAAAGCAAGCCGAAAGTAGCAAACACAAGTTAGTGGGCTGAATAATTGCGCACGCCGACAAAAATAATATTTCAGCCTAACAGGCGTCAGGGTCCTAACCTAAATCATTTCCCGTGGCAACGTCATCAAAACGACAAAATACTAATTATTGCCCAACGTATTAGAAAAACCTTTCACCCGGGGTTTGTTTTTGTCCCCTTGGCGATCTGGATTGATATTTTTTCTGCCCAATCAAAATCGACAATCTAAGTGAGACACTACTTCCGGAATCAAAATGAAGCTAAATGATTTTATTTGATTATCATCAAATAAATGACATGTGAAACACTTGACTAGATGTCTAACAATTTAAATCTCTTGAGACGAGGACTACTGAGGGGGGGTGTTTTTCTCCGCTTGGTGATCTAGATTGATATTTCTTCCGCCCAATCAAAATCGACAATCTAAGTGAGACACTACTTTCGGAATCAAAATGAAGCTAAATGATTTTATTTAATTATCATTGAATAATTGACATGTGAAACACTTGACCTTAGATGTCTAACAATTATCATTTTTATTTTTGGCTAGAAAGTAGATTAGCCTCCATCTACCTTCTTTGGTGTATTTGTGCTATCCTTCTAAGGACACATCTCCTTTTTTTTTCTTTTTTTTTTTCAGATTTGGAAGAGAAACTTTGGCCGAAACCACCACGTAAACTAAATTGACGCTAGCGGAAACCACCACTCTGGCGCCACGCGTCAATCACCTAATAGTCCGCCTGGCTCCTTACAAGGATTTCGAACTCCTGACCTTCGGGAAAAGTCTGAAAAAGTCCTAAACCTTTTGTCTTTTGTGCCGATTTAGTCTTAAATCTTTTTGGTGTCGATTCGATCCCTAAACCTTTTTAAGCTATGCCAATTCAGTTCTTTTGGCCGGATTTTGCTTCGACTCGAACGCCGGCTACGTGACGTGACAACTTTTAATATTTTTTATATATTTTTAAAATATTTTTTTAATATTTTTAATATTTTTTATTTTTCTTTTTGTCTTTTTCCTCCGGCCTGGCCGCCGAGGTCCGCGACCGGCTGGGAGGCGGCCGCCGGCGAGGGCGAGCCTCGCCCATGGCCGCCTCACTAGATCGAGCCATGGGCAAGGCTCGCCCTCGCCGGATCTAGCGAGGCGAGCCTCGCCCATGGCCGGTGAGGGTCGGTGAATCGCGACCTCGCCATGGCGCGAGGGCGGCGAGGCTCGACCTCGCCAAATCCGGCGAGGGCAAGCCTCGCCCATGGCCCGGCGAGGTCGAGATTCGCCAACCCTCGCCGCCCTCGCCCGACCTTGCAGATCAAGCCATGGGCGAGCCTCGCCCTTGCGGCGGTTGCCTTTATTTGGTCGCCGGACCTCGGTGCATTTGGAGGAAAAGACAAAAATAAAAATAAATAAAAATATTAAAATAATATTAAAATTGTCCACATCGAGGCGCCAATTAGGCCACGTCGGCCAGTCACCGGGCGTCCAATCAAGTAAAATCCAGCCAAAATTAACCGGAAATCTTGAATTAGCACAACTTAAAAAAATTTAGGATTAAATCGGCACAAAAAAATGTTTAGGATTAAATCGGCACAAAGGCGAAAGGTTTATGACTTTTTTTGGCACTTTTCCCCTGACCTTCTCTTCAAGAACTGAAGCCTACCCAGCGAAGCCTCCTTGCTTTAGTCATGGGTTCCTTTCCAACAAGACAGACGACGCAGGGATTCGAATTATGGACCACTCGCGAAAGGAACCAGCGCCCAACTATTATGCTGCTACCACGGGTGGAGACATCTCCCTTTTGATCTTCATTATTTGCACAAACCGTTAAATATTTTCCTTGTCAATAATTTCTCCAAAGGCTAAAATCTTAAAAAGTCAAATGGACGAAACCATCCACTAATTTTTTTTTGTTTTATCTCAAAACAAAGCTAGTTATTATTCATTTCGTTTGAAAAAATGGGTCTGACATGAGTAACTCTTTTTTATTCTAGTTTAAACTTAAAAAAGAAGAAAATGGACAAATGCATTAAACAACCAGGATGCATATTTTCAATTTAAGATTCCATTAGCTATCGTTACACGTTAAGAGACGAAACCCGATACATACTAAGCAATGGCCGCCCAACTATATGGGGGTGAGGTCTGTGTTCTCTAAAGTTGTCATCTAAGTTACTTCTTCGTTAGCTCTTTAATTTAAGTAAAAAAACTTCGACCATTTAGAAAAATCATATTGAGATCATGACCAAATTAGATTCCTCATTGTTTCTTGGCAAACAAAATTATCTATACCTTTTCAGTGAGGGGGACCCTACCATGTGGGTTGAGTACCTCATTGTACTGAAAATAAAGTTCCCCCGTGATGATAGTCTGGGCTTTCCTCTGACTCCGGCCCTTCTTGCATCCCAACGTCATAGTCTGAAAATGCCCAAAAAAAAAGACACTTATTTGAATCTACCAACAAAAAAATAAATTAAATTAAAGATAAAACCCATCAGGAAGAAAGTAAATAGGATTTTGCGAGGAAAGAGATTTTTGTTGAAGGAGCGGGTGCTCAGAACTTCTAGGATCCGCTCCTCTTGCTTCCATCACTCATAGCATCATTCTCAGACTCCCTTGAAGAGCCTAGAGCCTACCCCAGAAAACCTTCATGGACCGAGGTATTTGACATGAATTTAATCCACGTTAAAGGATTGTATTTGCGACCGTTCTTGAAAAATCTTTATATAATTCCGAAAAGAACTAATTTACATCTATCTAAGTATTAATTTTTAATCTACTTCGGTGAACGTTACAGAAGGGTCGCATTCGAAGAGACTAAGCAAAAAGCAACGATCACAAGAGACCCGAGAAGGGTTTCTTACCTGTGAATATCTGGAAGGCCGACAAGGAAGGGAAATAGTATGGCATTATTGATTTGCTGTAAGGCAGTAATATCGCAACACCGGCGCCATATGCGCTCCACTCATCGTACGCACGCTGTCTATTTTCATTGTTGTCAAGTCACATCCAACACAACCCATGTGACATCCCGATTTTCCAATTCTGGTTTCAATTAAATAAGTCGGGCATTTCATCTTCGCGTCATATGTTTTCTTCTACAAGTTGGCCACTCACTCACGATAACTACCATCGGGTGAAGCGTTAAGGAATCTAAATGCGATAGGCTTGAGGTCGCCCGGAAACGACTACTCGACCGTACTAATTTGCAAGGGTCATTACGGCACAGACCGATTAGAGACCAGGAGATAGGTCGATTCAACGTAATCATGTAATTCGGTGTGGGTGATTCCACCCATTGCACAATTTTGTTGATCAATTTAGACCGATTTCTCTATCGTTTTGGTACTCTGTGTCCGTAATCGAAATCTCGAGATTTCTACGACAATCGAGAGTCGCAAGGTGTCGAAGATGCACTTTGTGGCTTGAGAATAATCAACCACAGTCGGTGCACGTAAAATTCCTAAAAGCTACCCGGTAGATTAGGACACGCTAAAGTCGCGCCGATTGAATTTAAGTGAAAATCAACCCGATTACGAGAATGGAAGTTACTGACAAGTCACACCATTTTAGGAATGTCGACTCATCTCCAGGAAGATTTTCTACAAACCGAGATTTTTGGCGGAAAAAAAGTAAAGCCGTTTATGTTCGGGATTGTCAGAGGGCCGTTTTAATTGATTCGGGATGCAAGTTGGATCATTTGATGGGGAAATGTCGTGAGAAGGCCAAGGACACATGGGTTGATTTAATTGGGCTTCAATTGGATGAAATTGAGTGAGAATTGATTGAATTAAGTGTACAAGATTTTATGCCACGGCGGAAAAAGAAATTGAACCCATTGGAATGAGGTTGTGGGAGATAGTGGAAGGTGACATCATCGATGAGGTCATGGTGGGGCCAAAGAGAGAGAGAAAGAGAAAGAGAAAGAGAGAGAGAGAGAGAGAACCGGTCTTCTTCTTCCTCCCCTTCTCTCCCGTGCGACTGGTTCTGCTTCTCTCCATCTTCATCTTCTTCTTCTTGGAAGCGCAGAAACCGCAAAGGAGAAGTTGCTCGTCGCCTGGAGCAGCAGCGCCGCCCATCGCCGTCCGTCGTCCTCGCGCAGCAAGCCGCTCCAGTCGCGTGGTCGTGGATGTCCGCGCGTCCGAGCTGCTTCTGTCCGTCTTCGTTGAAGCTAGCAGGAGCTCCATCGTCGTCGTCAGCCAGCCTCCGTCGCCCCTGCTCACCGGAGCCTCCCGTCCGGCCTCCCCTTCGCCGTTGCAAGCGGACGAAGCCAGCAGCCGTGCGCCTGCTCGTCCCTGCTGTTCCGCGAGTCCAGCAGCCGATTCCAGATTTGGGAAAGCCTCGCCGGAGCCGTCCAGCTCACCTCCGGCCACCGTGAAGCCCCGCCTAGGTCCGGTTCAACTCCTCCGCCCATTCCCGACCCCAACCGGCCCCGGATCTGCCCTTTCTCGGCCTCAACCAGCAGCGGACAGAGAGTTGGAAAATGGGTATCGCAGCGAAGGTTTGGCCCGTTTTGGCCGGCTTCCCGACCCCGGAAGCTAGGCCCGCCTTGGAGACTATTGATCCTCGCATCGTCCCCGTCGTTTTGAGCCGTTCGGATCGTTAATCGGGTGGGTTTATCCTCTAATTCTTGCTTAGTGAGTTAATGACGCTTAGGGGTGTTTAGATTAGTCTAATTAGGTTTATGTGATTAAATTAGATTATTTTAATATAAATTAGATTAGTTGCATGATTTGTTTAATGGATGTTTAATTAGGGCTAATTGTATGATTAAATTAGTGTAATCTTGTTTAAGCCCTAATTAATTATTTTTAATTAATTAATTAATTCGAATTTTTAAATATTATTTTATTAAATTATATTATTATAATATAATATTTAATTATTTAATTTTCGGAATTAAATTTAATTATTTAATAATTTCGAAAATTATCTTGGGATGGTGGTCGTTAGAATTTTTGTTGATCGCAAAGTGCGATCGGTTTGTGTTAATTGTATGTTTAAATTGAGAAATTGCGTGATTGATGATTATGGTTAATAATTCCAAAAGTGTGGAATTATGTGAAATTCATGAAGTTGTGGTATTTAACTTGAAAATACCCGGTGTTGGCTTTAGCACCGTAATTGATTTGTATGACTAGTTTGAATCGATTGGATTGATTGATTGATTGAATTGAGGTATGAGTTGGTTTCTTATTGAATTATCAGCTTTGGCGAGCAATTGGTTTATATATGTATCAGCTTGTGTGAGCATCATTGTCAGCTTGTGTGAGCACTGTATGTCAGCTTGTGAGAGCAACAATCCACATATCAGCTTGTGCGAGCTATCATCTATATATATCAGCTTGTGCGAGCTACCATCTATATCAGCTTGTGAGAGCATTGCATCCATTTCAGCTTGTGCGAGCCGTAATTGTATTGATGGATGAATAGATGGTATGGTTTAATAGATGATATGAATTGATAGATGTGTGGATCGTATGATATCAATTGGATTGACTGAATTGATAGACCGATGGGTATGTCGGTAGTTTCAGCTTGTGCGAGCATTGCTTGAATATGAATTGTACTGACGTGCAGGAAAGGGACTGAGGCGAGGTAAGCCCTCTATCCTATTTGTGTGGCTAGAGCGCCCTGAGGCGTATTTTCTTCCTAATTGAGTTTAAGAGGGTAGGACTCGCAGAGACATTGTCTCATCCCGGTTTGGGGAAAAATATTTCAGTCCCTAGATGACGGTCATGGAGGACCTAAGTCCTGGAGTTCGGAAGGTGGAGGCTGAAGAATCGGCGAACGTGTCGACAAGTTGGTCATAGGACAGTTCCCTAATTGTTGAGCCTCGTCTATTTTATAGTCAATCCAGGTGTTGTATATAAACCTATGTGTTTATAAGAAAGCTTGTTTGGTTGTGATTGATTGCCTGCTTTTCTATCCCAAGTTAAATGTTGTCAGGGGATTTGTTTCGCTTCCGCATGTATAATAAAATTTGAATGGGTCGGCGACGTGTCCTGGGAAGTCGCATTTATATCGACCAGAGTGGGATGTGCGCGCGCTCGGAGGATCGGGGCGTGACAACCCACGACATGTAGGGTCTCTGTCACGTTCACTTCGCGATCTTGGGAAATTCGTCGATCATCTGCGATAAAAATGCCACAAGCTTATCAACGCATGTGAAAATGTTCAGCTGTGTCGCATCAAAGATTTTGCGCCACATAATCTCTTTCTTTCGTAGTTTTGAGCCGAAGCATTTTTCCATTATAGCGAACAACCCAAACAAGTAAATTGAATCGAAAATTAGGGAAAAAGTATAAGAAAAGTCATAGATTTATTGTATTAAGATCAATTTAATCATACATTTTTTAAATATGTGTCAATTGAGTTCTTCTAACTAATTTTAACCAAATATTATCAATGTAAACACCGATCAATTTACGTGACACGACCATTGCTAAGCCTTACATAGCCCCCGGCGACGCTCAAATCATCACCGGAGGCCGTTAGTGAGGGCTTGAGTTTCACCTTGGCTGGGTGAGCCTCGCCTTTGGTTGATTGCCGTTTAAAGAACAAAAAAAAAAAAAGGAAATAGAAAGAAAAAAAAAAAAAAAGACAATAAAAAATTATAAATAAGTTTTAAAATTTGAAAAATATTTAAATATTATTAATAGCCGGGCAAATAAATCATTAAAAAAAGTGATATCACACCTCAAAGTCTGACTTGATTAATCTAAAGATTCGACTTCATTGTTCTATCCAATTCAAAGTCATATTTTCCTAACAGTTTTCTCCGCCTGGCAATATGGATTGATATTTCTTCTTCCCAATCAAAATCGACAATCTAAGCGAGACATTACTTCCCAAATCAAAATAAAGCTAAATCATTTTATTTGATTATCATTGAATAAATGACCATGTGAATACTTGACTCTAGATGTCTAACACTTTGAATCTCTTAAGATGAAGATTCTTTTCATATGTTAATTTTCAATCATGTCATTAATCTCAATATTGTCATTTTTATTTTTGGCTAGAAAGTAGATTAGCCTCGGTCTATTTGTGATGTCCTTCCAAGAAGACAACTCCCTTTCAATCTCCATAATTTGCACAGAACGTTAAATATTTTCCTTGTCAATAATGTTGAAATCTTAAAATTTCAAGTAGACGAAACCATCCACTAATTATCTCAAAACAAAGCTACTTATTACTCATTTGGTTTGGAAAAATGCATCTGACACGAGTAACTCTTTTTTATTCTAGTTTAAACTTAAAAGGAGAAGAAAATGAAGAAAACAATAGGATACCAATTCTCAATTTAAGATTCCATTAGTTATCCTTGCACGTTAAGAGACGAATCACAATACATACTAGGCAATGGCCACCCAACCATAGGGGATGAGGTCTATGCTCTCGAAAGTTGTCGTCTAAGGTTTACTTCTTTGTCAGCTCTTTAACTTCGACCATTTAGAAAAATCATCTCACCAAATTAGATTCCTCATCATTTCTTAGCAAACAAAATTATCGAGTTACGGACACCTAGAAGTGCCAACTTAAGTACAAAAAATTTAGGAAAGTGACACTTAAGTATCAAAATCGAAGAAAAATTGATCAACTAAGTGCCAACGACGAGAAAATTCGACTAATATATTGACGTGGCAATTTTCCGACAAGATAAGTGTAAAATAACGTCGTTTTGCATGTTGAAGTGGTTAGACAAATGCAAAAATGATATCGTTTTATTGTTGATGTACGCAAATAATTAATAAAAATATAATTAATTAAATTTAAAAAATAAATAATAATTAACAAAAAAAGATGGAAAAGATGGAGATTGCAAGGGGTGAGGCTTGAGCCCTTGCCACGACCTCCCCTTGCCATCACCTTGCTGTTGCCGGCGAGGGACAAGGCTCGTCGAATCTGGGGGAGGGTCACAACCCTCACCCCAGATCTGGGTGAAGGCATGTAAGCCCTCGTTGCTGGTCAGCCCTTCCGCCACCATCATTGGCCCTTCTCAACAACGATGGGGAGGCGGTGGCAAACTGCAATCTCCATCTTCTCCATCTTTTTTATAAGAAAAAATAATTATTTTTTAGTTTTAAATTTAATTAATTATTTTTTATATTAAATATGTATATTTAACTTTTTTTTTTTAAATGAGAAGGAGGCAGAAGGTAGAAGGCAAGGGCTCAACATCCCCGCTGTCGCTGAGAAGGGTCGACAATTGTGAGGGAATGGTCGGTCAGGGTCCTCGGGCCCTAATTAGGGGCTAGCAACCCTATTTAACTGGCTGGAGGGCTTGTGAGCCCTCCAACAAGGTTGCTAGTCCTTGCTCAGCCAGGCCAAGGGCTGCTACTAGTTAGGGCAGATCTGGGGAGGGTCACGACCCTCGTCTCAAATCTAGGTGAGAGCTCGTAGGCCCTTGTTGCCAATTGGCTGGGATCACTTGTCCCTAACCATGGCCTAACGACCTCGATCGACCCTTTACCCATTGTTGCCGCCCTTTCCCGGCGACTGGGAGGCCACAGCCAAGCCTCAACCCTCACCATTCTACAATTGTTTATATATATAATTTGGTTTTGAATTTAATTTAATTAATATTATATTAAAATCCATATTTACGCCAAAACAACGTTGTTTTGGCATTTCTTTACCGAGTCAGCTTTTTGGCGAGCCATGTAGATGAATAATATTAATAAAAAATTACCACGTAAGATTTTCGAAAGGATTAATCGGACTTGGCACTCTTTTTAAAAAAAAAATGACACTTAAATGTCACTTTTCTAATTTTTGACATGTAAATATCCTCATATCAAATCTTGGCACTTGAGTTGTTCTTTTGCCTAAAATTATCTATTCAAACATTTTTAGCATATCCAAAGGTTTACTACATTTTCGATGAGGGGGACCCTACCATGTGGATTGAGTAACTCATTATATTGAAAATAAAGTTCCCCGTGATGATACTCCGGCGTTTCCTCTAACTCCGACCCTTCTTGCATCCCAAAATCGTTGTCTAAAAATGCCCAAAAAAAACATTTATTTGAATCAACTAACAAAAAAATAAAAATAAATTAAAGATAAAACCTATTAGGAAGAAAGTAAATAGGATTTTACTAGGAAAGAGATTTTTGTTGACGGAGCGGGTGCTCAGAACTTCTGAGGATCCGCTCCTGTTGCTTCCATCTCTCATAGCATCATTCTCAGACTCCCTCGAAGAGCCCACCCCAGAAAACTTTCATGGATCGAGGCATTTGACATGAATTTAATCCGCGTTAAAGGGTTGTAGCTCTCGAAAAATCTTTATGTAATTTTGAAAATAACTAATTTACATCTATCTAAGTACTAATTTTTAATCTACTTTGATGAACGTGACGGTGACAGGAGGGTCGCATTCAAAGAGATTAAGCAAAAAGCAAGAATCCCAAGAAACCTGAGAAGAGTTTCTTGCATGTGAATATCTGAAAAAAAAGAAATATCTGGATGGCTGACAAGATTTAAGGCAGTACCATCGCAACACCGGCGCCATATGCGCTCCACCCATCGTACACTGTCCATTTTTATGTGAATATCTGGATGGCTGACAAGATTTAAGGCAGTACCATCGCAACACCGGCGCTATATGCGCTCCACCAATCGTACACTGTCCATTTCTAAAGCTGTTAAGTCCCATCCGACAACCCAAGACATGTAGGGTCCTTGTCACGTTTGGAGAACAATCTCAGGAAATTCGTCGATAATCGTGCAATAATAATGCTACAAGCTTATCACGGTATGTAAAAATGATCAGCTGTGCCACATCAAAGGCTTTGCGCGACGTAATCTCTTACTTTCGTAGTTTTGAGTCGAAGCATTTTTTTCATTTGCCTAAAACAATTAAAAGAGAATAATTAAAGCATAATCTTTGATGCCCACCTAATTTATGTCAAGATCATAGCGAATAACCCAAAAAAGTAAATTGCATTGACTAAAATTAGTATATGAGGAGATAAGATCAACAGAATTGTTGCAACTTTTATACGGAATTCATTGGAGTATTACAATTTTTTTTTTATCACTTAAGTACTACATCGCAATAAAATGAGAAAATTGTAAATAAAGACCTGATTAGTTTTTTAAATAAGTACTTGGAGTGAATCTTATTTTAAATAGAGTTTGAAGTGTTTTCATTTTTTCCAATAATAATTAGAACCAAATCTTGTTTCAAATAAATGTTTGAAGTGGTCATATGGGTCTCAAATAAAGCAATGACTCGTTGGTTAGTCAATGGCATTTTCTTTCTTTACTTTTTTTCTTTCATTTTGTTTTCTTTCTTTTTTCGTTTTTTTATTTTTCCTTTCCAAAATAAAAACTCAAAAAAGAAAAAAAATGCTAAAACTTAAAAAAAAAAGAAAAAGAAGAAGTTACAAGCGGGAGGCCATAAAACGTTAAATATTTTCCTTGTCAATCATTTTTTCGAAGGCTGAAATCTTAAAATGTGGAGTAGACAAAACCTTTCACTATTTTTCGTTTTATCTCGAAAAAAAGCTACTTATTATTCGTTGCGTTTGGAAAAATGCGTCTGACACGAATAACTCTTTTCTATTCTAGTTAAAATTAAAAGGAGAAGAAAATGAAGAAAACAATCCAGATACCCGTTCTCAATTTAAAATTCCATTAGTTATCTTTGCATGTTAAGAGACGAAACACGATGCATGCTAAAGTAATGGCCACCCAACTATATGGGGTGAGTTTTGTGCTCTCGAAAGTTGTCATGCCAAGATACTTCTTTGTCAGCTCTTTAATCTAATTAAAAAAAACTTCGACCATTTAGAAGAATAATATTGAGATTATGACCAAGTTAGATTCCTCATCATTCCTCATTTATTCAAGAATTTTTAGCATATACAAAGGTTTACTACCTTTTCAGTGAGGGTGACTCTACCATTTGGATTGAATAACTTATTGTATTGAAAATAAAGTTCCCTGTGATGATACTGTGGCGTTGCCTCTGACTCTGACCCTTCTTGCATCCCCAAATCATAGTCTGAAAATACCCAACAATTAAAAAAAACATTTATTTGAATCAACCAACAAAAAAAATAAATTAAATTAAAGATAAAACCCATCAGGAAGGAGGTAAATAAAATTTTGCCAGGAAAGAGATTTTTGTTAAAGGAGCGGGTGCTCAGGACTTCAGAGGATCTGCTGCTGTTGCTTCAATTACTCATAGCATCATTCTCAGACTCCATTGAAGAGCCCACCCCAGAAAACCTTCATGGATTTAAGTTAAAGGATGTACATGACGTGAATTTAATCCCCGTTGAAGGATCGTACTCGCGACAGTTCTTGAAAAATCTCTATGTAATTCCGAAAATAACTAATTTACATCTATCTAAGCACTAATTTTCAATCTACTTTGGTGAATGCTGCACTTCTATTCATCACTATAGAAATTGGGTTCAAGCTTTCCCTAGTCCCTTCTCAATGTTCTCATCAATGGATGCAAAGATATTAAGCAAAAAGCAACCACCTGACAAGGTTTCTTACATGTGAATATCTGGAAGGCCGACAAGGAAGGGAAATAGTATCGCATTATTGATTTGCGTAAGGCAGTAATATTGCAACACCGACGCACTCATCGTACCTACGCCGTCCATTTTCATTGTTGTCAAGTCACGTCCAAAAGAAAAAAAAAAAAGTCACGTCCAACGCAACCCAAGACATGTAGGGTCTCTGTCACGTTTACATCGCGATCTTGGGAAATTCGTCGATCATCTGCGATAAAAATGCCACAAGCTTATCGGCGCATGTGAAAATGTTCAGCTGTGTCGCATCAAAGATTTTGCGCCACATGATCTCTTTCTTTCGTAGTTTTGAGCCGAAGCATTTGTCCATTGTAGCGAACAACCCAAACAAGTAAATTGAATCGAATAAGAGGAAAGTATAAGAAAAATTCTAAATTTATTGTATTAATGTCAATTTAATCATAATTTTTTTGGATATGTGTCAATTCAATTCTTCTAACTAATTTTTAACCAAATATTATTAACGTAGACGCTGATCAATTTACGTGAGATAACCATTGCTGAGCCTTACACAGCTCTTGGTGACACTCAAATCATCGCCAGAGGCCGTTAGGTCAAAGGCCGCAACCTTATGGCCTCTTGTGAGGGCTTGAGTCTCACCTTGGCTAGGTGAGCCTTGCCTTTGGGCTGATTGTCGTTTGAAGAACAAAAAAAGGTGTACAAGTATTGGAAAGAAAAGTAAAATTTTTCATTCACAAATTAAGCCGATTACATGGTGCGTCTATCAATCCAAAAATAAGCCAAATGTCCTTGGCTATGGCAAAACAGCACAGGACGATACTTGCCCTGGCTTGTTTGACTAAAGAAGTATAGCTTTCATATAAAATTCCTTTCGCAATCAATATCTTTGCGGCTTCAATAGCCGTTATCGTATTCTCAATGACTACTTTCTGACAGCCCCACTCTGAGTAAATTTCTGAAATGCAGATAGTAAAACTGAGAAAAGATGTTTTTGAATTGAATGTACAGAGAAGCGTTTAGAGTAGCTAATGAAAATACAGGGGATGTCCAAATAGTTTGAGCAACACTGGAGGGCATGAGAGAAATATATAAAAAGAAAAGGTGGCGTCCCAGAAACTTGATCAACACTGGGAGGATGTCAAAGTAATGCGCCCTCAGAAATAACACAGAATCTCATAAAACGAAGAGGATTCATTGCAAACCTCTAACAAGTTACCTTAACTAACAAAACTGATATGTATCATGGGGGGCCTTTCCCGTGCACCCTAGGGACGCCGAATTCTCAACCTCAATTCTATGGGATATGGTCATGAATTGGGTGGAGCTCCCTAAAGAATCCAAGCCACAACGAAAATATACCAATGTCTCCAAGCCAGGAAGTTCATACTAGGCCATTCGGTTAGTACATGATTAGATAACAGAATATTGGTTCACAGGAGAGCATAGGTAGTTAGCACTGAAGTTTTTGCTCGGCGCAGAAGGATTCGACATACTGATGAGAAAACAGAGCGGGACTCTATTGCCCAATTGGCCCACTTCAGTGGTTCTGAAAGAGTAATGCCCAAAAATGAATTGCATGTAATAAAGAAGAATTGACTAAGGATTCCGTGACATTGCTAACTTGAACTCTCTTGTTTCGAGCATATTCCTCTAACCCATCAAAGTTAGCGCCATTATACTGCAGGAAAAGGAAAAAGAAAACTTAAAGATCAAAACAAACAAATAAAATTCAAATAATCTTCCTTCCATGTGCTTGATAGATGCTGAGTGCTGACCTCTAGATCAGGGTTCAAGGGATTTGTATTCATTCCAGCAGAAGAAACAGCAACGTCTCAAGCATCAGGTGCCGCTTTTTCAAGCAAAGGCAACATTATTTCTGTCAATGCAAAAAATGTCGCCTTTGCCTTTGCTATTCCCGATCCAGCAGATTTCTGTTTAGGAATTAGTTCATTGGAATTCAAGTGGCATTGCGATCATCAGGTGCCATTGGATGAAAGTGTTCTATAGGGCAAACGGTGTGCTGTTTTCATTAACTCAGGAATTAGTCCAAGGATGCATTTCTTGCACAGGTACAAGAATGGCAGAGATGGTTCCAAATAGCCTCTGCCATTCTACAACCTCATTTCTACCCCTGAAATATGGTTCATCTACGGCTCCATATTTTAGGTTTGATTTACATGGATAACAATGTCGTGATGAAGATCATCAACCCGATTTGTTCTGCACACAAGTTTTATTCCACCACATTTTTTCACTTTATGGCTTACTGGTTTAGGAGTTTGCTCTTTAATTGGACGCCCTATGACTATAAATGACGGTTGATAGGAGTCTTGGCTATATTATATATATATGCAATTTGAAGAGTGAAGTCTGATCGATATGCCTTGAGAAAATTGTCCGAGCTTCTTCAACGGCACGTAGATGGGCCACTTCATGGAGATGTTATATATGTAGGCCATTTACTTTACACCATGCAGAATTCTTTCAGTCTCTCCAAAGAAAGGAATGACGATGCTCTTAGGGAGCTTTGGAATTTTTTTTTTTTTTTTTTGGACAAGGGAGCTTTGGAATTATTACATCGGTTTTTGCAGTTCAATCTTTGGGGGACTAATATATATATATAATATTTTTCTGATAAGCAGTATTAGAGAAATATTCTGTTTGTCTTGTCTAGGAAAACATGTGATCTACTCGATCATTTTGTCAAACTCTTATTGGCGGTTTCAAAATAAGTTAGAATAGTTTCTTGATTCCGGAGAAATTTTTTGCTTTTTTCTTCCTTTTCCTTCTAGAATTTCCCTATTTTCTATTTTTCATCCTGAATCATGAGCTGAAGGATAATTATGATAATAATTTAGTATTAGCGACCTGGAACTCAACATGTCTATGTTGGCTGCTATCCTTGCGCTCCAAGTACTCATTTGCAGGCTAGTTAGAAGAGAATATGACCATACGAACTATAAGCCAAACTATTGAATCACTAGCCCAATTTGGTGGCAATGCTTGATGCTTGCCCTAAATTTTGTATGCTTGAAAGTTGGATCAGAGAGCATGAATGCTATTTTAATATCTCCTGGATTTCGATACAAAAGGAATTTTTGGGACCTTCAGCTCAATCCTTTTCTTTCCTTTATAAGTTTCTTTAAGTGGACTGTTGAGGTTAGATGTTTATAGCCACAAAATAGAATTAACAATCCATCATTTGCAAAATGCAAAGTTTCAAACATAGCTTCGACATCGGATTCTGAGTTTCAGTTAGATGTTCCATTAATAACGTTCGTCAACCCCTAGCATGTGATGTGCTTGTGCACAGATTGCATCGGCTCAGTCCAATACCCGCCAAAGGTCCTGTTACCCTCAGTCATCGCATTTTACATCTACATCAGAGTCTCTTGTTCGACCTGATCAACCACCCACATCATCCGGTTTAATCGATGTCTTGAGAATCCTATTCTACACGACGCTACCCAAAAGAAAGATGAGTGCCCGCCTGCCAAAGCGCACTCCAAAAAAATTGTTCTTGGGCCACTTAAACTTGGCATTCTGTTGAGCAATCGGGGGGAAAGGAAGCAATGCAGGGTTTCTTGAAGGAAACATCGCGAAGCAACAGATTTTTGGTGAAGTGCTGGAGGCGAACAGCATAGCACGAACAGTCAACGGTCAAGAAATAATTGATTTTCGAGTTGCCAAGGGGAAGAGCAGGAAGCAATTTCGAGGACTGTCGAGATGGTCTTTTACAAGCAAACGAGCCACAAAGCCGCAAAAGAGTGCTTGACCTCGAACACCATAGAAGGAGCGAAAGATCGCTCTTAAATGCAGCCATTCTCTTATCTACGGTAGCACTTTGCCATGGATGATATGATAACCCTTTACTTGTTTCTGGACAAATGGATTGCTGCTTCGGGAGGAGTCAGAATGCACAAAAGCAAGAGAACTTAAGTACGCGCGCCATTGGCCAGGTGAGAAACCCAAGCATTGAGCCGCAAATTAACCGGTTGTCAGAAGGAAGGGGAAACTAGTCAGATTCGGAGTCTGGAACCCGACTTCAAAAGGTTGTAACTGTTACGAAATCGCACGTCGATTCCAGAAAAATAACGCTCGCAAACAATTCACTGATGGAATATAGTAATAAAAGAAGCGAGAATCGGATGAACACGCCAGAAAATTTGTTATCGAAGTTCACCCAAACTGGGCTACGTCTCCGCGCAGAGGCACTCTGCGAATCCACTAGACTTCGGAAAAGTTGGAATACAACGACGATCTTCTCTCAAGATCGGGGCACAAAGAGATTGAGAACTCTCATCAAGAAAAACTCACTTTTTTTCTTCTCTCTTTTCTTGCCTCTCTATTTCCTTTTCAGCGTCTTGACGGCTAGGGTTTTTCCATCGCTAATAAATAGGTAACACATTTAACCTAAAAGGAAATCTAATAGAAAAGACAAAAAAGCCCATAAAAACAAATATTTGGCTTTATCTATAACAATCTCCCACTTGAAGACAAATATACCAAGCACCAAGCAACTTTGCATCCATCTTCTTCAAAAAATAGTAGTTGAAAAACTTGTGCCTCTGCGATACTTCTCATCAATCAACATGGAGTAATACCAATGGTAGTAGTACAGAAAATATGCTTCTCTCTGTCTACTACCTTGGTCATCATGTCACTGGATTCTTCAAGCCATCAATCTTTTGTAGCTTTAATTCATTATCTTTCAATGCTTTGACTCGATAAAGTGATAACGCTTCTTGATATGTCTAGTTCTTGAGTGATAAGCTGCATTCTTTGCTAAGTGCACTTTGCACTTTGACTATCACTCCACAGAGTGTACCGACTTGGCTGTTTTCGATGTAACTCCTCCATATAATCTTGTAACCACATGATTTCCTTGGAGGCTTCGTGTCGCTACATATTCTCGCCTCGTTGTTGATAAAGCAACTACTTTTTGTAGTTGAGATACCCAACTCATTGCTATACCTGCAACTTTAAAGATATATCCAGTGGTACTCTTACCACTATCTCGATCACCCGAATGATCTGCATCTATATAACCTTGCAACTCTAGAGATGTACCACCATAACAAAGTGAGTAATTGGAAGTACTTGCTAGATATCTCAATATCCATTTTATTGCATTCTAATGCTCTCTGCCTGGGTTCTGCATATATCGACTCACAACTCCTTTGCTTGTGCAATGTCGGTCTCGTGCTCACCATGGCATACATCAAACTCCCACTTTTTGATGCATATGGAACTACCGCCATCTCATCTTTCAAAGCCGAGTGCTTGGACACATATCCTTGGAAAGTTTGAAGTGATTCGCTAGAGGAGTTGCAACCGGTTTTGCCTTATCCATGTTAAATCTCTTTAACACCTTGTTCACATAGTCTTCTTGCGACAACCATAATTTTTTATTTTTCCTGTCTCTGATAATTTTCATGCCTAAAATATTCTTGGCCTCTCCCAAGTCTTTCATAGCAAACTGTGATGATAACATCTTTTTCACTTCTACGATTCTCTTCATATTGGAACTAGCCACCAGCATGTCATCCACATATAAAGATAGATACACAATGTCACCATCATCATATTTGCGAAAATAAACACAGTGATCAGACTCAAAGTGTGCAAATCCTTTTTCTTGCATGAAACCATCAAATTTTAAGTACCATTGTCGCGGAGCTTGTTTCAAGCCATACAAGCTTTTCTTCAAGCGACATACCATGTGCTCCTTACCTTTGACTTCAAAACCCTTAGGTTGTGCCATGTATAATTCTTCATCTAAGTCACCATGTAAAAACGCTGTTTTTACGTCTAAGCTACTCAAGATGAAGATCCTCCCCGCAACTATACTTAGCGGAACTCTAATTGATGTCATTTTCACTATAGGTGAAAATATCTCGGAGTAGTCGATCCCTTCTTTTTGAGAAAAGCCCTTGACTACAAGTCTCGCCTTGTATCTAATACTACCATCTGCTTCATTCTTAACCCTGTACACCCATTTGTTTAATAAAGCTTTTTTTACGTGGGCAACTTGGTTAACTCCCAAGTTTTGTTCGGAAGTAACGAGCTCATCTCGTCTTTCATAGCACACTCCCCTTTGCAAGTGAGACGTGTCTGCCTTTGCCTCATCGTAAGTCTCCGGTTCTCCCGAATCGTATATAAGACATGGCTCGAACAATATTAGCTGATGGATCAAAAATTACCTTTGGCTTTCTCACACGTGTAGACCTTCTCAAGACGGATCCTTCGGGGGTCATTCGTTTGCTCCGAATCACTGCGTTCTTCTTGAACTACCTCTTCACTGATAATAGGCTCATCTTGAACCTCTCTTTCAGGTGAACTTTGATCTACTGGAAACATCTTCACAGGCATTGTGTCTAACTCAGCATATTCTGGTTGTACTACCTTCTCATGCTCTATCTCTGTCTGACGATTCTTGTACATCTTTTCTTCATGGAATACCACATTGTGACTGCGGATGACTTTGTTATTCTCATAATCCCAAAGTCTATAGCCATACTCTTCGCCACCGTATCCGATAAAGACGCACTTCTGGGACTTAGCATCAAGCTTTTTCCTATCCTCCTTGTCAATCAAAGCATATGCAATACAACCAAACACCTTTAGATGTGAATAATTAATATTCTTACCTGACCACCGCTCCTGTGGTATTTCTCCATCCAACGCACTAGATGGACTTCTGTTGATAAGATAAACAGCTGCATCAACTGTGGCAGCCCATAAGTGTAGCGGGAGACCCGCGTGTAGTCTCATGCATCTCGCACGTTCTAGAATAGTCCTATTCATCCTTTCAGCTACACCGTTCTCTTGAGGAGTTCTAGGAACAGTCTTTAGCCCATGTATGCCTTCTCGACTCAAATAATTTGCAAATTCTTTACTTGTGTATTCACCACCATTATCGATTTCAAAGCTTTAATCGATAACTGTTTCTTTTTCTACCATGGTCTTCCACATCCTAAACATCCCAAATACTTCTGATTTTTCTTTAAGAGCATAGACCCAAGTCTTTCTTGTTGCATCATCAATGAAGGTGACAAAATATCTCTTACCACCATAAGAGAGTTCCTGAGCAGGTCCCCATACATCAGTATGAACCAACTCTAGCTTCGGCCTTTATTTTGTCGCCCATTCAATTGAAAACTAACAGCCTTCATTTTCCATAAATGCAACTCTCACAAAAATCTAACTCAACTTTTTGTAAACCTGGAAGTAATTTCCTCGAGTGTAATTGCTTTACACCTTTTCACCAAGATGTCCCAAACGATAATGCCAAAGAGTAGATAAATTACTCCGTAGCCATTGTAGTTGCAACCATATCACCGATATTGTCTCCTTGGAGAAGGTAAAGTGTACCCTGCGCTTTCCCTTTGCTACTACTCTTATCCCCGAGGTTATCTTCCACTCTCCGCAGCCAAAGGTTATTACCAAGCCTTCTTGGTCAAGTTTACTTGTTGAAATCAGATTTTCTTTAATTCCGGAATATGCCTAGTTTCACGCAAAACTAGACGTCCTCCCACCGAGATGTTCACAGTCACGGTTCCTTTCCCAACAATTGGACACATGTGGCCGTTTCCCACAACCACTTGTCCAAAATCTCCATTGGCATAATCATCAAATATGTCTCTTTGCGACGTGCAATGAAAAGAAGCGAGAATCAATAAACCATTTATCATTTGTCAAGTCAAACCCCGAGACAAACACAAGTTATCTAGCAAAGATTTATCGCTAACTACATTAGCACCTTGATTCTCATCTTGCTGCTTCTTTTTGTAGGCTTCACACTGAAACCTCCGGTGTCCGGTTTTGTGACAAAACCAACACTCATCTTTGCAACCTTTGTCTCTTACCCCTTGATTGTGATCTCGCCACGACCGTTGAAATTTCCTCTACTTTTACTTCTTCCACGGTTCTCCACTTTGCAAGTGTCGTTGAAGATGTAGATGCAGAAAAATTATCTCCACCTAAGACTTTCCTTCGCATCTCTTCATCCATGATACTACTCACAGCATCATCAAGAGTTAAATCATCCTTCATGGTGCTCGAAATTCCCCTGCTTTGCGGTATTGTAGCTTTCTGGAAGAGAACATAAAAATAATAAAGCTTGAAGCTTCATATCTAAATTTATGCCTGCGGATTCCAATTGACCCGTGACCTGCGTGAAACTATTAATATGCTCTGCCACAGAACCTCTATCAGATAACTTCATATTAACCAGTTTCTTCAGCAAAAATACCTGATTTGACGTGGATGGCTTCTCAAAAATATTCGTTAGAATATCCATGGCTTCTTTTGCAGTTTTTGCTTTCGCGATGTGGTACCCTGTCTTTTCGTCAACCCTAGACGATCGCACCTAACGCCTTTCGATCAAGAATTTTCCATCCGGCTTCTCGCTGTCGGATCCACTTCTGCCATCTCGGGTTTCCAACCCTCAAGTGGTGCATAGAGATCTTTTGATAAAGATAATCCTCTATTTGTAGTTTCCACCATCCGAAATCCTCTCCATTGAACTTATCGATTCTGATTTTATCTTCGCCATCCTGTTTGCTTTCAATCGAACGTCACCGAAAACCCTCGATGTTTTCGATTAGCCAACCAGGCTCGATACCAATTGTTCGAAATCGCACGTCGATTCCAGAAAAATAACGCTCGCAAACAATTCACCGAGATAGAATATAGTAATAAAAGAGCGAGAATCAGATGAACACGCCAGAAAATTTGTTATCGAAGTTCACCCAAACCTGGGCTACGTCTCCGCGCGGAGGCACTCTGCGAATCCACTAGACTTCGGAAAAGTTGGAATACAACGACGATCTTCTCTCAAGATCGGGGCACAAAGAGATTGAGAACTCTCATCAGAGAAAAACTCACTTTTTTTTCTTCTCTCTTTTTCTTGCCTCTATATTTCCTTTTTCAGCGTCTTGACGGCTAGGGTTTTTCCATCGCTAATAAATAGGTAACACATTTAACCTAAAAGGAAATCTAATAGAAAAGACAAAAAAGCCCATAAAAATAAATATTTGGCTTTATCTATAACAGTAACAACTTATTGAGCCAAATAAGCTTGCAGTGAATTTCTTGGGATAAAAACAAGGAAGTATGGCAATCCGAAACAGAAAGAATCTGATCCCGACACAAAATGTGAAGGCTGTGGTGGAGAAACTGAGGTCTATGAGATCAGTTAATCATAACAATCGTGCTATAGATACGAAAATAATATGGTTCATGATTTAATGGTTCTGCCACGTTTTGTTAATGTGCCAGAGAAGCCTCCATGCCTAAGCAAATGGATAGAGAAAACTCAACGTGAAGTTGGAGAAATCAATACTGTTCATCACTCATAAGTCATCGAGCTCCATTGCGCCCGTCAGTTCTAGCAACGATTTCAGAAGCAAAAGCGACAAACCTCTCCATGTTACCCTCAAACCAACACTTGCGGACCAGTTCAACAGTAAAGAGGAGGCGGCTAAGCATATGGACAAGTTGTGACGCCAAGCAAGGATAGCGTAAGAACAAGGAAGAAAATCATCTCTAGTCAGCGAGAATCAGATCATTGCAGTTCAAGCTGTCGAAGCTCTTACATCAGCAGGACCAACGATGAAACCAGCACGAGTAGTAGCAAAAGCGTGACAGTCTAGTAAACACCGAGTGGGCCATTTTTATGCTGTTGTAGAAGGATTTCTGGATTTCTGAGGCATTTACAACACGCTAAGAATTCAAAGACATCGAGAGGGAAACCTAAGAATCCATTAGAAAAAGAAATCCCGTTGGTGGCCAAAGTTGAGTCATCGTGGTGGGAGGGCGAGCGAAGCTTTAGTTGCTTGGTATCGACCGCGTATGAAAGCTGTCAAAATGCATTAACTGCTGGCCAAAATTAACAAGTTGTGCCTTCAATAAATCATCTATTTAATTCAATAAGTCCCTTTTCTTTTTTGGCTCACTTCTTCCGAATTGCTTAATTTTATTAGATGCATAATGTTTGTTATAAAGAGAAAAGCATCTAAAAGTCCTAAAACTATTATATTTATATCAATTCAGTTTTAAATCTTTCAATTGGACTAATTTAGTTCTAAACATTTTTACATTGGTACTAATACAATCCATCTAGCCAATTAAGCCTGGAAATTGCTGACGTGGGCGACTGCGGTCTTATGTGGTACGACCGGTACTAACGTGGATAAATTTTATGATTTTTAATTTTTTTCAGAATTTTTTATTCTTTTATTCTTTTTTCCCCCCTCTTTTCTTTCTTTTTCATGGAAGGAATTATCCTCAAATGTCTAGAGTTAGTCTTCTTATTAAAATGTAGGTTTTCAGTAACTAGATTTAAGGTCTTTGATAACAAATAGTTCATGACCGCATTTCCCACGAAAGAATTACACATATTAATCAAACTTACAAAGTAAAATCATCATCTCACAAATCCAAATGCAGTATGAAGAATAGGTCACATCAAATTATTTTATATTTTATTTATTATATCATATAATTTCATGATTTTTTATTTAAGATTCCATTTTTCCCTGCTTATGCAACCAGAGGCATTTCAAAGACATTGCCTTTTTCATCGATCCAAACATATACTTGGTTACAGCAAAAATCAGTAAACCCAATTGCTTTTCCCACTGGTATCAGTATGATTGTCACATACGCATTGTCCTTCTCGATCACCGCCTTCGCTTTCTCTCCATTTTGTCCCACCAGCTCAGGCCACTCGACGCGCACTCGATCCTTTGCATTTGTTGTTAATCATTTATTGACTTCGACTTCAGATTATGTTATCCACCCAAGTAATATTGCAAGCGTCACCATTCATGCATATTACTATATTTCATATGCTCAAAAGTCCAAATGATCAGTGGCTCATATTACGAACAGGATTGACGTAAATAAACAATATTGTAAGCTAGAAACAGAAAAATAGAAGGAACATAAGCCTTTTGGGGCATACCAAAACAGCATTCGCGACTATCACACAGCCTCCCATTATAACAAGGTGGATAAGGGTGTTTGGTTATGTCACCCATGCTTCCGATCTAATTGTTATAAAGTAAGATGTAAATTATGTGAAATGTTGTTGCAGGCCGACCCTTTATATACCCATTTTCGCATATTGTAGGTATTAAATGCTTTAGCTACAATTATGAGCTTTAAAAGAAAATCCCTCATAATCTTCAAAAAAAGGTAAGTAACTGTAACATCCCGGGCCCCACTGTATAATATTGTCCGCTTTGGGTCACCCGCCCTGGCGCGGACGAACCGCCATCCCAGCCACGGTTTTTTCCCTCACGGCTTTGAAACGCGTTACACAGATTAGAGGGACCCAAGCCTTATAAGTTAACCAAGACCTCCCTCCCTAGGCGATGTGGGACAAGAGAGGAGGCTGTCACACTCTCCACCTCTTAATAGAACAGCGTCCTCGTTGTGGCCCCATGGACGTCAGAACAGCATTTGAGCTGTGACCACTGTGTAATATTGTCCGCTTTGGGTCACCCGCCCTAGCGCGGACGAACCGCCATCCCAGCCACGGTCTTTTCCCTCACGGCTTTAAAACGCGTTATACAGGTTAGAGGGATCCAAATCTTATAAGCTGACCAAGACCTCCTTCCCTAGGCGATGTGGGACAAGAGAGGAGGTTGTCACACTTTCCACCTCTTAATAGAACAGCGTCCTCGCTGTGGCCCCACGGGCATCATCGAACAGCATTCAAGCTGTGGTCCCACACGCGGTCGGGAGTCGACTCGCTACCACGTGTGGGACCACAGCTTGAATGCTGTTCTGATGCTCGTGGGGTCACAGTGATGACGCTATTCTGTTCTGACGCCTGTGGGGCCACAACGAGGGTGTTGTGCTCCAAAGGGGGGGAGAGTGTGACAGCCTGAGCGGCGGTGCACGAGGAGGAGGGATGGTGGTTTGTCCGCGCTAGGGCGAGTGACTCAAAGCGGACAATATTACACAGTGGGGCTTGGGATGTTACAAGTGGTATCAGAGCCGACTCTTGACCGCGTGTGGGACCACAGCTTGAATGCTGTTCTGATGCCCGTGGGGCCACGGTGAGGACGCTGTTCTGTTAAGAGGTGGAAAGTGTGACAGCCTCCTCTTTTGTCCCACATCGCCTAGGGAGGGAGGTCTTGGTCAGCTTATAAGGTTTGTGTCCATCTAACATGTGTAATGCGTTTTAAAGCCGTGAGAGAAAAGACCGTGGCTGGGATGGCGGTTCGTCCGCGCCAGGGCGGGTGACCCAAAGTGGACAATATTACACAGTGGGGCCCGGGATGTTATAGTAACTCTCTTCTGACCAAACCACTAGGGGTTTACCCTAGTGGCTACCCTTCCAATTTGGAAGGGGGAGGTAGGGGGTTCAAACCCTTACCTTCTCAGGGGGGATTAACCCCTATGGCCACCCTTCCAATTTGAAAGGGGGAGGTAGAGGGTTCAAACCCCTACTTTCTCAGGGGGAATTGGGGTGGTTGGAAGGGGGAGGTAAGGGATTTAAACCCTTACCTTCTCAGGGGGGATTAACCCCTATGGCCACCCTTCCAATTTGGAAGGGGGAGGTAGGGGGTTCAAACCCCTACTTTCTCAGGGGGGATTGGAGTGGTTGGAAGGGTGAGGTAGGGGGTTCAAACCCCTACCTTCTCAGGGGGGATTAACCCCTATGGCCACTATTCTAATTTGGAAGGGGGAGGTAGGGGGTTCAAACCCCTACATTTTCAGAGGGGATTGGGGTGGGGATGATTTCATTTCAGGAGTGGGTTTCGACTCCCACGCCCTGTAAGGAGGCAGGGCAAAAGTTTGAGAGTGAGTATTAGTCTAGGACTAGAGTAGGACCGACCAAAAAAAGAAAAAAAAAACTCTCTCCCCGACCACAAAAAAAAAAAAAAAAAAGGTAAGTAAATCTCTGATAGTTATCTTAGTGGAGTAAGTAATTTAACTCTATTGGCTCTCCTCGAGATGGGAGGATTAGATGATTCTATTCTAAAAAAGCAAAATAAGGTTAAATACCTTATAGGAAAAATTATCAAGAAAAATCATAAACTTATTACAATTGAGTCAATTTAATTCCAAACTTTTTGATATGAAATTAACGAAGTTGATGCAAGCTGTCCTACATGACAGTATTGGTGGTGACGTGGGAATTTTTTAAAATATTTATTTTATTTTTTGAATTTTTCTGAATTTTTTATTTCTCCTTTTTTTCCCCTTAATGTTAAAGATTAACAGGGGGCTACCAGCCATTAGCCAAGGCTCGACGACTCTTGTTGGCCATTGTCCAAGGGCCTATGGACCCTCTTTGGTTGCATGCAAAGGCAATGAGCTCTAGCCTCTAACAGCTCATTCAGGGAGGGCCTTTGGCCCTCGCCTAGTGGCCAACGAGAGCTTGCAGGCCCTTGCTTAGTAGGCAGTGGGGATCGCCGAGTATAAACAATAATACACACACACACACACACACACACACACACACACAGATATATAGATATATATATGTAAGATAAGAAAATTTTAATAAAAGATTAAAAAAATAAAATAAAATTTAAGAACTTCTCACATCATCTTAAGTCATGCCACATCGAATGGTTGACTTATGTCATCAATTTCTGATCAAAATTGGCCGGATGGATTGAATTATTAAATTATCAAAAGCTTTAGAACTAAATTGGCTAAATAAAAAAAAAAATTAAAACTGCATTGGTACAATTATAATGGGTTTATGAATTTTGTTGTGATTGCCTCATAGTTTATGATAAGGCATTCATTAAGATTCTATAGGCACTCAACTATTCTTAAGGAAAAATAACCAAAAAAGTCCTAAACTTTTTTGCAATTTTGCCTATTTTGTCTTGATTTGTTTTTTTAGTCAATTTAATCATAAATGTTTTTCAATTATACCAATTCAGTCCATTTGGCCAAATTTGGCCAGTTAGTGCTAACATGGACATTGGCTAGTGTTGGCCGTTTAATGGATCTTGACATGGACAATTTTTGATAACATTTTATTTTATTTTTCGAATTATTTATTTATTTTTCTCTCATTTCTTCTTCCTTTAGCCGGTTATCGAACCTTGCTGGCCGATCTCATCGTTGATTTGGCTCGGCCTCACCCAACCATGATGAGGCCGACCTCGCCGTCATTGGGCAAGGCCTTGCCAGATTGATGACGTGCTCGATTCCATCATGGCTAGCCAAGGCCGAGCCTTATCTACGGGCTAGTCATTGAGGTTTGGTGATCGGCTAGAGGAAGAAGAAATGAGGGAAAAATAAAAGAAAATAAATAAATAAGAAATTATCGTGAATTTCATAATTATTATCATTCGGATGAGATGTTAGTGATTTTGATGAATGAGGGGATCTCATTTTGAGTCCTTTGTTAGTACACCAAAAACATTTTTATTTCATATGATATTGTTAATTTTGTCTCATTTGGGATATATCAAATATAGAGTGTTTTTTTTTTCTTTTATCTCGATAACAAAATACAACCTACCGAAATGTAAGTGGGACTAGGTGCATGACACATAGAATTCCTCAATGGGTTCATGTCATAGCGCCAATGAGCATAAAAATACAAACTTATCCTCCGTTCATAAATCAAGTTTATAAATCAATACATATCACCTTCTACAATTCATTTCATCAAGCACAATTCACTTCATATAGTATTTCTTAAACGATGTCACATATAATCAACTCATGGGTCATTTCAAGAGATGCTTTAATATGTAATTTGGAATGATTAAAAGGTTAGTTAGTGCCCGATCTAGTTTTGCAGAACAAATAACTTTAAACACTGCCTTTTGTTTTTAATAAACATCATGCCATACGGTTTCTCTTCTAGAGCTTATAACATATCTAATTTTTATTATTTTTGAGACATGAGTATCCAAATTATAGAAGAGATAAGCACTACTTAACGGACAATACAAAACCAAAAAACGAAAGTTACTTCAAGTGGAAAAACTCAAAATCCTAAATTAAGTGAGAAACAAATATCAAAATCAAGCATAAAACTACATTATCTAAAGCTCAATTAAACTAAACTTATTTGGTAGAGACATGCAACAGGAACTGCTCAGACTAGACTGACCTGGTTGATTCTAGGCAGTTTCTGGGGGCGCTAATCCAATTCCCAATGTCATAAAATTTAGCTATGGATTGCTCAGCTCAGCATCCACACATCCTCATTAGGTTTTATTGAGTCTGGCAAATTAGATTAATAGGTAAACTTGCGCACATAATTTGCTGGATTAGTTGAAATGGAGCATCGAGTTGGACTTTGACATGAGCATCCGACTGCTGCCCGCCACCGCACAAGCATTGCATGACTGCCGTAAAGCTGTTGCGCGACCATCGCACGATCCCGCAAAAACCTCTGCACGACCGTTGCACAACCGACCGTCGAGTTTTCTTGTTCATTAAGCATTGATTTTTTAGCGATGTCCGTTTAGATGCAAGTTTTATTCATTTTTCTTTCCCCAAATAAGACTAAGATATTCATATGACTAGGCTCAAGCATTAAAACATCGATTGGTGTCATCCAGACTAGAAACTGAATTTGTTGTTGATGTTGATGGGTAACAACTCATTATCTTGCGTATGCACTGAACACGCATTACTTCGAAACTGCCTGTCACCAAATCAAAGTGAATTGACACATGCCAATTATGCTTATCCTGTCATTTTTCAAACTTCATCAGGCAGGTGACGGCATCCAGCTAACATACCTTCTTTGATCAGATTAGGGGCAATATATTTTGGTAATTTTCTGCATCATCCGCAGATTTTATGAACTCGCGTTGGAAACGTGTCCGGCGGTCTCACTAGAGAAATATAAAGTGAGCATGTAACAATTACAAGGATTAGCTAAGAATGGGCGAGAAGTGATAACCTTTACCTTGATTAACCTTTGCTGGTCTTTCAAGTCATTCTGTTTAGATTCTTGATTTAAAAGGCATATGGAATAGGGAAACACCTATGAGAGCAGTTTCGAAAGCTGGAAGCGATATGGTGGTCCTACTTTCCTCCACCGTATGTAAACTAGGAAAACACGGAGAATCAAATCATCCTCAATTAAAAATAGATCTTTCAAGTCAATTTCTTGCTGCAACTCCGACGTTTACCCAGTAATGCTCTTAAAGCTAATCCTAGAACTAAACTACAGAAGCTAATTCCAACCATGGGCCCGCCAAGTTGCTGTGGTAGTCACAGCTGATCCAATATCCACCAGCTCGTCATATCTCCGTCCCAGCTTCCGTTTAAATAGGAGCTCCATTAGTCACCAATCACAAATCACACCATCTCCGATATTTGAATCCGCATTCTAGACTAAGATGTTATTCATTTTTTGTGATCCCACATTTTGGACTCACATTTTTTCTTAAAGTTGCGACTATTTGACGTAAAGTTTTTCCACATTTCGTATCCTTTCGTGACAATCGCCCGTTTGGTAACCGTCTTGATGGGAGACGGTGTATAAAAAGGAATGTACATTCATTTTTGAAGAGTGATAACAAGGTCTAATACAAACTCTTATATTTGGAATACACCATCAGTACGTGAGGGAATTAGGTTAGTAGCGTGTCCCCAATTTTCTTTGATTTCAGGTTTTTTTTTTTTCTGACGAACGTGAACAAGAACAATGGCTGGAGGTACCACCGCCTGCGGTGGCCTAGCTGAATAAGAGCCCCCATGACATCTACCTAGGATGGAGGGGTTCAAATCCCGCAGAACGCACGGGATCTTAAGCGCGACGTTAGGGTGGTGGGTCCTCCGCTAGCGTTGCTCCAGGGTTTACCCGCCGGCTGCCAGCTGTACGGGGTTCCCTGGGTATAAAAAAAAAATAATAATAATAGCTGGAGGTTTGTCTTTAATTGATCCTGGCTTCCGCATCATGAATTTTTATGTCTTACATTTGGTATCAGAGTATGTTAAAAGCCTCTGCCTTGTTTTGTTGTATTTTTTGTGTTTTTTCGGTGTATTTTTGGGCATTTTTGAGGATAAACAGTAACTCGAAGTTTAGAGGCCAAGAGAGATTCGCCAATTCTGGGCAAAATCCGGCGACCCACCCCTCGAATTCGGACCCGTACGGTCGCACCGCCATGAGGAATATTAGCCACGAGTTATTTCAGCATATCAGTGTTCGCTGGAGCCTAATCGGGTGGCGGAAGTCGCGATGGTTGAGGAATTGTGTTTTGGGAAATTTTCATCTGATTTGAGGCCAATTTTTGCTCGTTTTCGCCGAAACTTGGACTCATGTGGTCGTGCCAGCATGCTCTTCAAAACCCACAACTCATTTGTCTATGAGATGGGCTGCCGGAGAAGAAACGGCTGGCGAAACCGTGGCGGAACGGCGAAAAACGGCGAAGAAATTTGTTCAAGGCGCGAGAAAGAAGGCGCGTGGAGCCCACGCGCCACGTGCTCTCATGCGCCCTCAACTGTTGCGCGTGTGGGATCCACGCGCGCGGCAGTTGCCAGGTGCGTGCAACGCACGTGTGCCTGCGTGTTGAACCGCGCACGTGCGGGGCACGCGCCCGCGTGGATTCTGGTGTGTGCTCGGCACGCTCCTGTCGTCTCCCACCCGCGACTGTTTTTACACTTTTGCCCCAAATTTTTCATGTTTTTACAATCTTGCCATTGGCTAATTTATTTATTTACTGTTCTGCCCTTGATGTATTTATTTATTATGTCATTTTATACATGAAATTAAATGTCCAATGGTCCATATATTTAATTAATTAGAGAGTGGCCATATCATCTTTAATTAATTAAATTATATATTAAGAACCTCTGGATCATATTTAGAAATGGACATTGATTGTAATTAATTATATTAATATGATGAATTTTATCCCATAGGAATTTTCATTATATTAATATGATTAATTATGATGAAATATCATATTATTTTTCTTAATTTACCCACAGGGATCAAGAAAATGCATATAATATGGTAGTTTCTTCATGAAGTTATTATGAATCTATTTAAATTAAAAACTTAATCCACATGTAGTTTTTATGTTATGTGATTCATATTGTGACATGTTTACATTGGTAAAACATGATTTATTTATATTTGCCTCAAATTTTGTGACATAAGCATAATTATTTGATTTGCGGTTTTGCAACTGTGAATTTTCTCGAATTTAAGTTTGATGTTCCCATGCGAATGGTGAGAACTATAAAGTTTGGAAGGAGTTAGTTCTTCTTCAATTGGGGTGGATGGACATTGACTATGCTATAAGGAAAGACGAACCACACCTGCTCCCTCGATTCGAGCACTTCAGTGAGATAGCTCTTTATAACCAATGGGAGCGGTCCAACCGCATTTGTGCAATGTTTATAAGAGTTAAAATATCTCCTAGTATTCGTGGTTCGGTTGCTCAGCATAGCAATGCTAAGGTTTTATTGGAGGCCAAAGATGCGCAGTTTGAGAGTTTTGAGAAGGTGCATGCCATGACCCTGATTATGAAGTTTTCATCATTGAAGCTCACTAGTGTTAGAGGTGTGCGTGAGCACATCATGCAAATGAGGGACATTGCAGCTCAGCTTAAAAAACTTGAGGTTGAGATATCTGAATCTTTTCTTGTGTATTATATTTTGAACACTCTCCCATAACAGTATGCACCTTTCAAGATCTCTTACAACACACATAAGAATAAATGGTCAATTAATGAACTCATGACCATGTGTGTTCAAGAGGAAGAAAGACTGATTATGGAATTGGGAGAGATTGTTCATTTGGCAACGCAAGGAAAGAATAAGGGCCATGGCAAGCATAAAGAAAAAGGTAAAATACCTCCCCAAGCTGACATTAAGAAATAATCCAAATGTTTCTTCTGTAAACAGAATGGGCATATAAAGAAGGATTGTGTCAAATTTAAGGCCTGGCTCGAGACGAAAGGTAATCCAATCTCTTGTGTTTGTTATGAATCTAATATAACTGATGTAAGTTACAACACTTGGTGGATTGATTTTGGATCTACAATCCATATTTCAAATTCCTTGTAGGGTTTTCAAAACCACAGGAAGCCAGTGGGAAGTGAACAAAGCATCTATTCAGGAAACAAGATGCGCTCGCATGTGGAAGCTATTGGGACATGTAGACTAGTTCTCAATAGTGGCTTTGTTTTGAATTTGGAAATGACCTTTTATGTTCCTAGTTTTTCTAGAAACTTAATTTCAGTTTCAAGACTTATACCTTTGGGATACTCCTTTAACTTTTTAGATTCAAAGTTCTATTTATCATTTAAATCTGAAATTGTCGGGAGTGATACTTTGTCTGATGGTCTTTTTCAAATTATTTTACAAGACAATGCCTATTATGATGCGATGCATGTTCATAATAAAGCTGGTATGAAATGATGTGTTGTGAAAGAACATTCATCTATGTTGTGGCATCGGAGATTGGGGCATATCTCCATAGAAAGAATTAAGCGATTAGTAAATGATGGAGTACTCGATACTTTAGATTTTACTGATTGTGATACTTGTGTGGACTGCATAAAGGGAAATCAGACTAACAAGACAAAGAAAGGTGTCAAGAAGAGTACAGAAATATTAGAAATCATACATACGGATATTTATAGTTCGGATATGGACTCATGTGGTCAAAAATACTTCATCTCTTTCATAGATGATTATTCACGTTACATGTATCTCTATTTGATTCATAATAAGTATGAAGCATTAGATGCCTTTAAGGTATTTAAGGCGGAAGTAGAGAAACAATGCGGTAAACAAATTAAGATCGTGAGATCAGATAGAGGTGGAGAATTCTATGGTAGATACACTGAAGATGGACAAGCACATGGTCCATTTGCAAGGTTTCTTCAAGAGCATGGGATAGTTGCCCAATATACTATGCCTCATTCTCCGGACCAAAATGGCGTAGCGAAAAGAAGAAACTGGACCTTATTGGACATGGTGCGTAGTATGCTTAGCAGCTCAAAACTTCCTAAATCCTTGTGAACTGAAGTACTTAAGACGGCAGTGTACATATTAAATCGAGTTCCGACCAAGGCTGTCCCGAAGACACCTTTTGAGTTATTTAAAGGTTGGAAACCGAGTTTGCATCATGTGCGCGTTTGGGGATGCCCGTCTGAAGTGAGAGTTTACAATTCATAGGAAAATAAGTTGGACCCAAGGACCATAAGTGGTATTTCATTGAATATGCCGAAAGGTCTAAGGGATACAGGTTTTATTGTCCATCTCACACCACTAGAATTGTGGAATCAAGAAACGCTAAATTTCTTGAAAATAACTTGATTAGTGGGAGTGATCAATCGAGGGATCTTGTTCTTAAGAAAGATCATTCAGACACTCAACCTTCTACCTCAAGTTTAATGTTAGTTGTTGCTTATAATACCCCTTCAGTTCAGCCGGCTATTGAACAACCAATCGTTGAAATTCCACAACCTGCTGATATTGATCTAGTAGATCCAGTTGTTCAGCAATTACCAGAAACTGTTGAACAACCAGTTCAGCAACACATTCCTCAAGAGAATGTTGATGCAACATTGAGAAGATCTGCTAGAATAAAGAAATCGGCTATTCCTAGTGATTATATTGTGTATTTACAAGAGTCTGACTACAATATTAGAGTTGAGAGTGATCCCGAAACGTTTTCACAAGCCATGGATAGTGATAAATCCAATTTGTGGTACAATGCCTTGAAGGAAGAGTTGAGTTCTATGGCATCTAACAAAGTCTGGGATTTGGTTGAGTTACCTGATGGTGCGAAGGCCATTTGTTGTAAATGGGTTTCCAAAACTAAGAAGGATTCATTGGGTAACATTGAAAGATATAAAGCTAGACTTGTTGCCAAATGATTCATTCAAAATGAATGAATCGATTACACGGAGACTTTTTTTCCTATATCTAAGAAAGATTCTTTTCGTATTGTTTTGGCTTTGATTGCCCATTTTGATATGGAATTAAATCAGATGGATGTGAAAACGGCGTTCCTCAATGGAGAACTAGAGGAGAAGGTTTACATGAAACAACCTGAAGGATTCTCCTCTAGTAAAGGCGAGCATTTGGTGTGCAAGCTTAAGAAATCTATATATGGCTTGAAACAAGCATCCTGCCAATGGTACTTAAGGTTTCATGATGTCATCTCTTCATTTGGTTTTGTAGATAATGTCATGGATCAATGTATATACCAGAAGGTCAGTAGGAGCAAAATTTGTTTCCTTGTGCTGTATGTGGATGATATACTACTTGCAACCAATGATAAGGGGTTGCTACATGAGGTGAAACAATTTCTCCCTAAGAGTTTTGACATGGAGGATATGGGTGATGCATCTTATGTTATTGGCATTAAGATCCATAGAGATAGACCTCGGGGCATTTTAGGACTATCTCAAGAAACCTATATCAATAAGGTTCTAGAGAGATTTTGGATGAAAGATTGTTCACCAAGTATAGTACTCATTGTGAAGGGTGACAGGTTCAATTTGAACCAATGCCCGAAGAACGATCTAGAAAGGGAACAAATGTACAACATTCCATATGTTTCTGCCGTTGGAAGCTTGATGTATGCTCAAGTTTGCACTCGACCTGACATGTCTTTTGCTGTGGGAATGTTGGGAAGATATTAAAGTAATCTAGGTTTAGACCACTGGAGAGCTGCAAAGAAAGTGATGAGATACCTTCAAGGCACCAAAGACTATATGCTTATGTATAGATGGACTGACAACTTGGAAGTGGTCGGTTATTCAGATGTGGACTTCACGGGCTGTGTTGATTCATGGAAATCAACATCTGGATACATTTTTATGTTAGCTGGCGGAGCCGTGTCATGGAGAAGTGCCAAGCAAACTTTGACTGCTACTTCCACTATGAAGGCTGAGTTCGTTTCTTATTTTGAGGTTACCTCGCATGGTGTATGGTTGAAGAGTTTCATTGCTGGGCTTAGAATTGTTGATTCTATTTCTAGGCTATTAAGAATATATTGTGACAATTCAGCTGCAGTTTTTATGGCTAAAAATGTCAAAAGTGGCAATCGAAGTAAGCATATCGACATTAAGTATTTAGCCATAAGGGAACGTGTTAAGGAGAATAAAGTAGTCATTGAACACGTTAGCACTGAATTGATGATAGCCGATCCTTTAACTAAAGGCGTGCCACTAATGAAGTATAATGATCATGTAACCAGTATGTGAATAGGTACCATCATGTGATTTGTCGTCATATGAACGATTTTTGTTATATGAAATTCTTATTCAGTTGTAATGTTGATTCTCAATTTTTGGTGTACACATTTGTTGTTTATGAGAATAACATTTATCATTGGTTCTGGAATAAACATGGGGTTTATTCATTAAGATATGTTGTCACATATAGGCTGACATTAAAGAAACAAGATGCATTGTGATACATGGAAGATATTACTCACTCTTAGAGAATATGTCGCCATGATCCATGTGTTTTGTTTCTTTTCTTTAAGCATAAAGTTTTCGTGGAATTAGTTGAATAATCCGTATGATGAAAATGATGGGATCAAGTGGGAGAATGTTATTTATTTTTTGTGATCCCACATTTTGGACTCACATTTTCTCTTAAAGTTGCGACTATTCGACGTAAAGTTTTTCCACACTTCGTACCCTTTCGTGACAACCTCCCATTTGGTAACCGTCTTGATGGGAGACGGTGTATAAAAATGAACGTACATTCATTTCTGAAGGGTGATGACAAGGTCTAATACAAACTCTCATATTTGGAATACATCATCAGTACGTGATGGAATTGGGTTAGTAGCATGTCCCCAATTTTCTTTGATTTCAGGTTTTTTTTTTACGAACGTGAACAAAAATAATGGCTGGAGGTTTGTTTTTAATTGATCCTGGCTTTCGCATTATGAATTTTTATGTCTTACATAAGACACCAATGGCTTTCATTCATCTCCTCTGCCTAATTGTCTCGTTCTCCAGTGTCAAGTTCTCTCTTGGCAATGGCCGGTCATCTCTGACTCAATCGGAGAGCAGTGACTTCCAAACCTACATTGTCCACGTCACTCCCCCCGACGGCCACGGCCTTTTGGAGTTGGAAGATCTCGAGACCTGGTACCACTCATTTTTGCCCACAAACTCTACCGCCCCACAGAACCAGCTGTGCATACTTTACTCTTACCAGAATGTTGTGACCGGTTTCGCAGCATGGTTGACTCCTGATGAAGTCACCGCAATGCAAGATAAGCCCGGATTTGTAGCAGCTCACCCGGAGCAAATATATAGCCTCCAAACGACGCACAGTCCCCAGTTCTTGGGCTTACCCCTACGTCAGGGACCTTTCAATGGCTCCACCATGGGAGAGGGAATTATCATTGGCGTGATGGATTCAGGAGAAACGCCTGACCACCCTTCATTTAGCGGAGCCGGAATGCCGCCTCCACCAGCCAAATGGAAGGGGAGGTGCGATTTCAAGCCTTCCCAATGTAATTACAAATTGATTGGCGCCAGGACCTTCAACAGTTCAGCTAAGAAAAATGTGACCGCGCTGCCGACGGATGGTTTCGGTCGCGGTACTCACACTTCCAGCACCGCGGCTGGTGCTCTTGTGCTGCATGCCAATTTGCTTGGGATGGCTGAAGGCACGGCAATTGGCATGGCTCCACATGCTCACTTGGCAATCTGCTGAGTGTGTTCTGCATTACATTGTTTTGAGAGTGATTTCCTTGCTGGATTTGATGCTGCCCTTGCGGACGGTGTCGACATGCTCTCACTCTCGCTCGGCGGTCCCTCCCTTCCATTCTATATGGACAGCTTGGCTATAGCCACTTTTGCAGCCATTCAAAGAGGGATCTTTGTCAGCTGCTCCGCTGGGAACTCCGGTCCTCACTCAGGCACGGTATCAAACGTGGCTCCGTGGATGCTCACTGTTGGGGCAAGCAGCACTGATTGGAACTTTTCATCCAACGTAAAACTCGGGAATGGAGTGGAATATGAAGGTGAGGCACTATCTCAATTCTCCTCTTCAACTTTATTGCCATTGGTGTATCCTGGAATTGACGGTACAGAAGGATCAAAATATTGCTTAAAGGGGGCACTGATAAGCGGCGAAGTTAAAGGGAAGGTTGTCGCATGTGAATCTGGGCGTGGGAACCCATCCATGGAGGTGAAGAGAGCTGGGGGTGCTGCTATGATTTTGATGACCCCAAAATTGGCCGGAATCACTATTGTGGCCTGTTTTTCCCCTCCCCACGTCTCAAGTCAGCTACTTCACATGCAAGGAGATCAAAGCCTATATAAATTCGACTGAAACTCCTACTGCCACGATCATATTCAAAGGAACCACATACGGAAACCCGACTGCTCCCACGCTTACCATCTTCTCTTCGAGAGGCCCGAGCTCAGTTAGCCACGGAATCCTGAAGCCAGACATTATTGGTCCTGGTTTGAACATACTAGCGGCATGGCCATTTCCGGTCGAAAAACATACGGAAGTGCTTTATGGCACTTCCATGTCATGCCCTCACCTTAGCGGCATTGCGGCTTTGATAAAGGCTGCTCACCTAGACTGGTCTCCAGCGGCTATTAAGTCTGCTATCATGACTTCGGCTAAGCAGCTGAACATCAAGCAAAACCTGATCCTTGATGAAAGACTTCAACCTGCGGATGTCTTTGGCATCGGAGCAGGCCATGTCAATCCTGCAAAAGCCTTTGATCCTGGATTCATTTATGACGTTCAACCCAACAATTACATTCCTTATCTTTGTGGTTTGGGATACACGGACACGCAAGTGGCTACTATTGCTCGCAAACCAGTCAAATGCTCAGGTAGTATTCCTGAGGGAGAGCTGAACTACCCTTCATTTTCTGTTACCCTTAGACCTCCGCACACATTTACCAGGACCGTGACCAACGTTGGAGCAGGAAATTTGTCTTATGTTGTAATGGTTGTTCGCCCACAAGGCGTTCATATCACCGTGAAGCCTACTATACTTGCCTTCTCGAAGTTGAACCAGAAAGCGAGGTATTCAGTCACATTCAGCCGAGCAAGTTCCACTGGCAAGACTGGTAGTTACTCCCAAGGATATTTGAAGTGGGATTCTGGGAAGTACTCTGTGAGGAGTCCAATTTCAGTAAAGTTCAATTAAGAATTTCTGAGAGCGGAAGAAAGAAATTTAAGTGGATTGTAATTTCGTATTACCACGGTTCTATGATGAAATAAGCATAATCCATGTGCTCTGATTTCCTATGTCTGTGCAAAAACTGTAGTTCTTTTTTGCAAGATTACTTCTGCCAATTAGCATTCTATAGACAGGTATAAATTTCTTTCATTCCGGAGCTAATATGGATGAAAGTACTCGTCTAATTCGGAGTTGACGACTTACATACGAGAGAGAGAGAGAGAGAGAGAGAGAGAGAGAGAGAGAGAGAGAGAGTATGGATAAAAGCGTACTCCGACAGCGCATGATGTGAGAGTTTTCAGGATGTGGGGGAATAATGAAGAGAATTCCAAATGCAATTGCATTCTGAAAATTTTTTGGCAGACTTTTGCCATTGATTGATAACTTAGAGAACTACCCTCAGCCCATTAAACACCCTGCCTCTCTTGAGTTCACACTGAACGAATGTCCCTTATACCGAAAAGATTTGAGAATCTTGATGTAAAAGGAAGAGCAACTTGGCGTTCTTTGACATACGTTTGTTTCCCTTCAAACTGTCGATACTCTCAAATGTGCTGTCATAAAAGGACTACTGGTCGTTTCAGTCAGTCTCTCCAATCTAAATAATCTCTTGGCTTGGAACGTTGCGGGATTCAATACATTCTACTCCTGAAGCACAGAGAATTCAGTTGCCTTATCTGCAAACATAATCGGTCCCTCATCTGTCCATTGGAGACTTGAGTCCAGCAAGTTGATGTGAAGAAGACGAAGGACTGCTGTACCAAATTGGAATGGCATTTGCAATTATCATGACCATCCTCTTGGGTGGAAATCGGGTATTATTCAAATCTTCAATAGTAAGAAGTCGCCGTTTCTCTTCTCAGCAGTCCATTCATTGACTAGTCTCTTCGGTTGTACTTCTTTCCCTCTCGCCACAAAGTGGCTTGAAGTTCGGTCACTGAGGGCTAGCAACTGAGATTGAGGCTCGCGGAATTAGCAGGAGGATTCGGGCCTGGTCATGCGTGGGCTGCCCCAGACGGGCCAATCTCCCTTTATTTATTTGTTCAACTGTTTATTTTTAGAGAAGAAAACTAACAACAACCCCAAACTTTGCATAAAATGACAAATTTACTCCAAATTTACCCCGAATTTTTCTTCATGATACAAAAAATCTCACATTTTGCCAACTGTGACACATTCATTTTAAACATTTTTTCGTGATATAAGAAATCATAAACTTGTTTTCACGTGATATATTTATCTCAAATTATGGGGCATCTTCGTGTTTTACTCTTTACTTTTTACTTTTTCCTTTTTCTTCTTCTCTCTTCCCTTTGCCAAAGTCAGACTTGCTTGGGTTGATAAGGGCTGCCCTCTCCCGACATTGGTGAGGGTAGCCCTTGCCCGAGTCTGATGTGGGCGGAGGAAAGAGAGAAGAAGAAAAAAGGAAAAAAAAAAAAACAAAAGAAAAGAAACTGGAAAAATTAAAAAAGAAAAAAAAGAAAAAGAAAGGATAAAAATGTCATTGATTATAGATTTTAAGGTAAATGTGTCACGATTGGCAAAGTTTAGAGTTTTTGTGTCACATAAAAAAGTTTGGATAAATTTGTTACTCTAGACAAAGTTTTGGGTTTTTGATTGCCTTTTCCCTTATTTTTATTATTGTTGTTGTTGTTTCTTTTATTCTCGCAATCAAGTGTCAACAATCATGACTTAAATACAAGATAATAGTATTTGATAACACTTAATGATCATAACAGCACTATAGGATATATATTACAACACCAATCACAATTATTCGATTGTCAAACAACTCAGAATTCTTGTCGCGCTTTTTTAAACTTTACTGATCCTCCTCCATTCACTTCTTGAATTAATAATTCCTGTACCTCATTGTACAATCTCTGAGCTGCTCCTACGCGTGCGGTATTATCTGGGCACCCATGTGTGAGGTCAGATGCGGCATTTACCAAGCATAGATGGCAATCAAAACACAGAAGGTGCCCTTCACAAACTGCATAGCCATACCATACTTGGCCCGACTCCGTAGCTTGAGCTGTCGCCATTACTTGTCATTTCCTTTGCTAGATCATTAATGATACAATCCACATCATGGCTGCAAGCACTCCAGTGAGGAATCTTGATCCCATTGCAAAATTTGTACGCCATGGTCGTATCGGGTAAATAATATAATTTGACCCAGATGCAAAAGAACCAAATTTTGATGGCTTGGATTCTCCGGAAGACAGCCATTGTTTGCCTATGTAAAATTCCTTTATTTGCTTTAAGCTTGCTATTTAAGGAGCTACCTCATGAAAATGACCATTCGTTTCGTCTTTCTCTAGTTCTATAAAAGGAGGCGATCCATGGATATTATCATATTTCCCGATGGATGTAGGATGTTACAGCTGACAATGTCATTCTTGTTTTATCATGTCGGTCAATGTTTTTATCTGAATAGTTGTCGCTTAAATGAATATTAGGTGCCCTGCTTTTTTTTAATGACCATTGCACGTTGAGCATTCACTTCCATCTTCGGCAAGAGGAATCTTCCATCTACCTGTTTATTATCCTTGGCTTTGACATTCTTGGTCTTTAAGAACAGTTGTTCACCGCAAAAATAATCAAGTATTATCTAATAGCATGACACCGATCTGAGTGGGTGTAACCTCGGTGATGTCGCCGATAACGGGAACACTAATCGATGACCATAAGCAGTGATGTACGATGGCAATTGGTCGCCGATTGTCAATTTGCCACATTTGCCTAGGTGTCGGACAAAGGAAAAGAAGAAGCAGTAGAGTGAAGATATCGATCGAAGGCGAGTATACACTAAGCGACAGTTAACGCCTCAGCATCTTACGAGTTGTAACGGCTTGTGAATAAGAGTGGACCTGCGGAGAGAAGGCTAAAAATCTCGGGAATGCAATTATACCGCTTTCAAGATAATAAATTGTTGAAAGACCATTGTGATTACAGAAGTATGAAGGGTGGCGTGTCCTATCAGAACTCATCATCATGAACATTTATCTTTCCAATATATTTTTACTAGTTTTAACATCAATCGCTTTATTTTCTAAGAGTTGCCTGTAAAAAACCTTCATAAACCTTTAAAACTGGTGAATACAGATAAAGTGACCAGACCAATGACTGGTAATTTTCTAGCCAGAGTTCATAGCTTACAGCCAAAATGGTTTTCCTTTTGTAAACTTGAAACTATCAACAAAGAGTTTGGAACCCAAGCTTCCATCGGCGGATCAAAAACCTGAAGGAGAGCTGTCGATTTTAGTCCTCGAACGCCTCCAACTTAGGTCAACATTTGATAGCACTGATCAGCAAGCATTTGTGAATTTGCTTAGTTCATTGTAACACATTTCACGGACTGCAGAAAACATGAGTTATGATGGAAGAAATACGAAACGCATATTGCTATACATCTCACCGTAGTAAATCTTCAAATAGATAATACTAGTCTGTGTTTTGCATGAAAACGAGGCAGGTACGGCACACAGCGGAAGCACCGAGAGAGAGTGTATGTAATATTTCATCTATTTTCCTTCTCAATAACTCATATGAAAGAGAACAAAATGAATAATTCCATCATTGGGAAACAGGTTCAACGCCCACGTTTAAACACGGCACTCACTTACCGAAAATGTTGTCTATAGAAGCCTCAAGAAATTGTAACCTTGAAGAGGAAAAGAAGACATTTAACTTCTGAATTTGATTCACAGTCCACAGCAAGGGTTGGATTCGTTATTGAAATGACTCCTGCTTCATCAAGCAAGGCCAGATAGAGACACTTGTTTACCAATTATCGAGTCAATATGAGTATAAGAGTCTCCAGTAGCTGCGAACATAAGATGTTTCGGCGCCAGTGCTCTATCAAAATAGAATGCACCAGAGACCAATTTGTCTTTCGGCTGTAAAGCCAACCGAATAATTGTGTCGGCACCTTCTTGTTTAGTTCTGAGCTTTCCAGAGAGACTTGTCAAACAATAAGAAAGATAAATAATCAGAGTAAAAAATAAAGCGAAGTAAATAGGAGGCAGTGAACTAAGAAAGTAACTGCAAATAAAAGATTGCTATACGATTTAGAGAAACCGGGCAAGCTCTTGGCAACACTCGGCATCTCAGCCCAACCAGCGTGCATCGAGCAGAAGCCAAACCCTCTCTCGTTGTGTACCTCAGCCCACTTTTCTGTCAGCGCTACCTAATAGAACAGAAAAGAGTTAACAATTACTATGAATAGCAACTTCGTATAGATGAAGCTTCCTGTGGAAAGCACAACCTTTTTAAAATATTATGGCAATTCGCAACCACGTCTCTCTTCCCAAACATCAGATTATCCATTGTAGTAGCATGTTCAAAAGTTTTCATCAAGTTTAAGAATTTGTTTCATACTTGAATCTGTTGAAACTTGTCAGCTCAAATTCTTTGTTATGATCACTATCATCTGAGTCAAATGGAACCGTAGTAAAGTCCTAGCAACCCGACCAAATTAATTCATAGAACATGCCTCTAACCTGAAGAAGAGGACCAGAGCAGATAGGCAAAACTCTTGAAGTACAGGGATTTGTTTTTGTACTAAGACAGTTCAAAGGGAAATACCAGCAACCCTCTCTCCTTGTGTACCTCAGCCCACTTTTCTGTTAGCGCTACCTAATAGAACAGAAAAGAGTTAACAATGACTCTGAATAGCAACTTCGTCTAATTGAAGCTTCCTGCGGAAAGCACGACATTTTAAAAATATTACGGCACTTCACAACCACGTCTCTCTTCCCAAACATCGGATTATCCATTGTAGTATGTTCAAAAGTTTTCGTCAAGTTTAAGAATTTGTTCCGTACTTGAATCTGTTGAAAATTGTCAGCTCAAATTCTTTGTTATGGTCACTATCGTCTGAGTCAAATGGAACCGTAGTAAAGTCTTAGCAACCCGACCAAATTAATTCATAGAACATGCCTCTAACCTGAAGAAGAGGACCAGAGCAGATAGGCAAAACTCTTGAAGTACGGGGATTTGATTTTGTTATAAGGCAGTTCAAAGGGAAATACCAGAATCATTAAATATCACATTTTCTTTCGAAGGAAGGACGCATCTATATAGAGATATTACAGATCTGAACAAAGTAACATCTACAGGATGGTTATTACGTCATCTCATTGGCACTTTAACAAAGGAAAAATATTGCTTTTCGTCCATTTCTGGGATTTTTTCTAATCATGTACCCATACCGTTTATTTGTCTAATCAAATTCTCACTATTTTTACAAAGTCTCTACGACACCAAATCTGACCAGATTTAGCGGGCGAGGCCGTCGGGCAAAGCCAAAATATGATGCAAATAAATATGCAGATGCCCAAATGGTCGTGTGGAAAAATTTATAGAGTGTAGACAACGTCAGAGTATGATGTCGATAGAGTTTAGCTAATGTAGACGCCCACATAATCGTCCAGATCAAAAAAAATTTATTCACGTCACATTATGACATCATTTGACAGCCAGGTTGATTGTAATAGGTTGGATTTGGTGTTAAGAGGGACTTGATAGAAAATTGGTAAAAGTAGGACTTGATTAGACAAATTACAATAGAAGTGCAAGGAATTGATAACAAAAAGGTGTGAGTATAGGAACGGAAAGAAATTTTCTTCTTTCATAAATTAAGCAGATTATGCGTTGCTTCTATCGAGTGAAAAATAAAGCAAATGTCCGAGGCTATGGAAAAACAACACAGGATGATACTTACCTTGGTTTGTTTGATTAAGTAAGTACAGTTCTCATAAAAGTTCCTTTCACAATCATATCTCTGCAGCTTTGACACCTCTTATCGTATTTTCAAGAGCTACTCTAACAGCCCTTTTAGTAAGTATGTAAAATAAAGATAGTAAAAATGAGAAAAGTAGTTTTTGAATATACAGAGGAGCGGTTGAGTAGCTTGTGCAGGTACGCTCTCCGAAATAAAAGGTCTCCAAGTAACTTGACCAAAACTCGAACGATGTCAACGTAATTTACCCATAGAAATAACACAGAATCTCAAAAAACGATGAAGATCCATTGCAAACCCATAATGAGGGACTTTCACAGACATAACCGGTATGTATCATCTAGGGCCTCCTCCCATGCACCTTGAGGGACACCCAATCCTCAATCTCAACTTTTTCGGATATAGTCATGGATTGGGTGGAACTAGGGGTGAGCGGTTCCCGGTTCCTTACAGGTTCCGCTTGGAACCTGGAACCTACCCTCGGGTACAGGTTCCTCATTTTTTGGAACCGGGAACCTACCCGTCGAACCGAGAACACGGAACCTACCCCGTCACGGGTTCCGGGTCGGTTCCGTGTTCCAACGAGGTTCTTTTTTAAAAAAATTTTAGTTAAAAAAAATGAAAATGAATGCAGCAATAATAAACAAACTTGTCATTCATCGAAGATAATATAACATAAACAGCAAACAGCATTTTAGAAGTAATAAACAAACTGTTTTTACACTCATAAACAAACTGTTTTTACAAAAGAGCTCAATCACCTCAGTTTCAGCTTCTTGCTGCACATTTTTATCCTGGTATGCTTCATGAGTGGACTCATTTCCTTCATAAACTGTTAAATCGGGATTAGAAGGAAGAGCCGGCTGAAGAAAGAAGCACTACACCCTCAAAGCAACATTTCGAAGATCTTGCTTGATGAGATCCTCTGCTGAACCTTCAGAAGAGAAATTAAACAACCAAAAGAAGCCACTTGACAGTATCAATTTGGTAACAGAAGATGCACATGATTCAGAATTAGGAGTTGTCAACATCATGTGAGATATTATTGTTAGTAGTACATACCACAAGTCCTGATAAGCACATGCTATTTGTGAGTAGGAATAGAAAGAGGATGTCCCACAGACGTAATATTTCTGTCCAAAGCAAGCTTTATCAAGATTTCTTAACTTCTCCATCTTCACATAAATTGGGTCATTGTACTTGCAGAAAAACACCTGGCAATGACGAGAGGATCAATAAGCATGCCTTTCTTACTCATAAATTCATAATGCACCCAACAGTCCAATTTGAACATGAGTTTTACCACTTTTGACATTCACCTACTCAAAATTTATGATTAATAGTGATATAATTGCAATAAATCTAAAGGATAGCATACACCATCAGTAAAGATATTATTATAACATTACCTAGTAGCTGTCCAGGTTAAGCTGAAAAACCCAAATCAAAGGGCAAAATATATGTGCGGCACAACATACAGTAGACACTAGGGTATATAAACCACGCAAAGACAAATGTGTGGAAATGAGGTGATTCAATGCAGACATTTCCACCATCTTCGTTTCCGTTTGATGGACTGAATCTAGAAGGCTCGTCAACTCTACCTGAACAATACATACACCAGAACAGAAGTCTGAGTGACATGAACGCTAGAATAAATTAACAGAGGCTTAATCATGAAACATCTCAAATAACTCATAAAGCATTACAACAAACTTACGTCCTTTCTATGGAATCTAAAGTCCTAAAGCATTACTTCTGTTTTTCTACCAAAAAAAAAAAAAAAGAAGTCCTAAAGCATCTCAGCCTCACCAAATTAATGTTATATGTTTCAATCTAAATAAAGAGTAAACGAACAATTAGTTTCCTTAAAAATCATGCACAGTCATAAGATTACACTGCCAAAAGATGCATGAAATACAGAATCGCCTCACCACTCCCTGTTTGTGTGCTATGGTATCAGGCTATCAGCATTAGAAATTTAGAACCATCAGCACTAAGGCCAAGCCATCCCTTCAACTTTCTTTCCTCCTCAGTTATGCTAACTTGCAGGATATCAATCTGTTCTTTGCAAGTTTTGATGAAAGTAGTAACCTGCAAAACATCACCCAGTTTTTTTCCTTTTTAGCAAAACGTAAAATAACTAACTTGCTGTAAGGTGAACTCTGAGGATACATTGCATGTGAAAATGAAGGAATAGGCAATCAAAGCACCATTCATGGGAACAAAAGTACAATCAACCTCATCAAGGATATACTGCGTACATTCAAATTAGAAACTTTATTTATAAACCCATAAGAAGTCAGTAAGGGAGATGGTGGATTTATCAGAGTTTTCAATCACACACATGGCACAAAGATCATCGAGTCATGAGACTGCTAGCTTTCCAGAATTAGTCAGAAAGAAAATACATAGACAATTAAAATCTGAAATGCATGCCTTTAAGCAGAACCAAAATAATCAGACCCTATAGACCTTCATAAATGCTATCTCATGTATCTAAGTCTCGACAATACATACAGAAATTCCAGGTGGTTTTATTAAGAAAATCAATTCGCTTAAAAGTCTTCAATTCGCTTAAAAGCAATAATCAGAAAAGCATCAAGGTCTCTTTCGCAACAACTAAAAAGCTCTAACCCAAAGCAAAAGCAACTCCTCCCATGAAAACACCTCGGAACCCTAGCTTGGTGCGGCGCCAGTGCCTACGCTTCGCGTTGTACCCGAACGATTTCGGCGACAAAAATTAGGCCACAAAAAAATAAAATAAAATAAAAAGACGGCTTTTTTTGGACAAAATGTGAAGGAAAGTGTTGTCGGTTCGCATGCGAATCCAGTGAGGGATGGGCCTGTTCGGTTCCGGTTCCGGTTCTTCTTCACCAGCTTCTTCTTGATCTGGCGACGGCGAGCACGCGGCGACGGTGGCGCGACGGCGACGAAGGCACGAGACTCACGGCACCAACGGCGGCATGAACGGCGCACTGAAGACGGCGGCAGCCGCGGCTCAACCCACGGCCAAGGGGGGAAGAGCTCAGTTCGGGCGGAGGTGGTGACGGTTCGGAGCAACGATGGCTCGGACGGCCGAGCAAGCGGCAGCAAGAAGTGGTGATGGTGGCTTGGGGACGGCGGCGGTGCCTCACGGTGGCGCGGACGGCAAGACAGCTCGTCGGGCTCAACGGAGAGACGGCTTGTTGGACGAGCAGTGGGTGGTGGGGGTTTGGTGGCCAAGAGGTGGTGGTGAGTAGGGCGTGGGGCGGCGGTGTGGTGGTGGGTGAAGCAGCAACCGGCGAGAGGAAGGAAGAAGAAGAAGAAGAAGAAGAGGTGGGGGGGGGGGTTCGGCCGAGAGAGGGGGAAAGAGAAGAAGAGAGAGAGAGAGAGAGAGAGAGAGAGGAAAAGAAAAAGTGGGGGCAGGAAGTGACGTGAGGAGGAAAAGGTGGAGAAAAAGAGAGGGAAAAAGAAAGGGAAAGGGGGGAAAGTTGAACGGAAGGGGGGGAATCGCATGGAAATAATTAGGGTTTGTTATTTTGTAACTTTGCCGGTTCCGGTTCCTCAGGTTCGGTTCCTATGGGAACCGGAACCGAACCGAACCGAACCGGAACCGCTGGTTCCTGGAAAAAGAGAACCGGGAACCGGAACCGGTTCCCTTAGAACCGGGAACCGAACCGGAACCTCCTCCGGTTCGGTTCCGGTTCCCGGTTCTACCCGGAACCACGCTCACCCCTAGGTGGAACTCACCAAAGAATCAAGGCCTCAATGAAAACGTATCAATGTTCTAAAGCCAGTAATTTCATTATTAAGATATTCAATTAGGAAAGAGTTAGATAACAGAATATTGGTTCATAAAAGAGAGTAGATGGTTCATCACTAGGAGATTTTGTATGGATAGAAGATTTTGACATGCTGATGAGAAGACAGGGTAGGACTCTATTGCTCAAATAACCCACGTAAGTGTTCTGAAAGAGCAATGCCCTAAAAAAAAAAAAAGAATTATACAGAATAAAGAAGAATTGACCAGTGAGTAGGTGATGCTGCTCACCTGAACTCTCTTGTTTCGAGCATATTGCTCCACCTCCTCAAAGTTGGCATCACTATACTGCAGACAAGAACACTTAAACTTTAGGACAACAAATAGGAAATATAAATAATTTTCCAAGTGCTCGAAAGATGCTGAGTTGCTGACCTCTAGATCAGTAGTCAAGGGACTTGTATACATTCCAGCAGAAGAAACAGTGATGACTTGAGCATCAGGCGCCACTTTTTTAAGCAAAGGCAACATTAATTCTGTCATTGCAAAAGTTCCTTATACATTCACCGCGAAGTTCAACTCCAACCTGCACTTCCCGAAAATGTAGGAAACAAAATAAATCAATGCTTCTAAAGGAGACCGCAACGCAAATTCATCAACTCTGACAAAGAAAAAGCTTAGAAATGCACCCTTCTGGCATGGTGATCCGCTTATGCTCAAGCAAGCCAGCACTGTTAACCTGATCATGACATTGAACATATCAGACATTATCGGCAATATTGAGGGAGATATAGCTACGACAACTTGCGAAATATTTACACTTTATTTTAGCATGGGTTGGAATCACCACACCGACACATTCTCTTGGGACTACCCCCAGAAGCACAAACCTACGTATCTCAGGTAATTACCCGGTATGTATGAAACAGGAGGACTGCCACACTATATGGGGATTATCGATTGCTCAAAAAGTCGCGGACACCCCAATGATGTCAAAATGAAAAAAATAAAAATAAAAGAACTTGCCAAATAATTCACATAGCGCTTTCTTATTGCATATCAACTAGGCAGGCTGAAAAGAACGAGCAATGGAAAAATCACACAGATTGAGAAATCCTAAATAATCAAGCACTAAGGGGCCAGTGTCCAGGCAGACACAACAATCTGTACATATTCTTACCAATTACATGTGTATACAAACACATATGCAAACCACGAGCATTAATGTGGGAGATTGAAAACCAAATGGAGACTTACCAAGACTTGAAGAGGCAAATCCTTTGAAGAAAATCTGGATGCAAATGACTTGATCTCATTGACAGAGGAAAGATCCCATACCTGCACACTAGATTAGAAAGGCATCAGCTCACATGTAATCAAATATCTATGTAACTGGCGATCTACTCGATCGTCCAGAAGTATGACTTCTGAAGAGCAGCAACAGGCAAACGCCAAAAATCCTCCCATAAGTATATCTCGAGACAAATAAAAAATAATAAATGGAAACTACTGCATACCTCCAAATTCACATTCGGGTTTCCCATAGTAGATTTTATCGAAGAGAGGGCAGATTCTCCTCTCTCCATGTTGCGGCAAATAATATAAACGTTAGCCCCACTGAAAGGAAAGATTGAACTCGAGGTTATTTGCTAAATTAAGATCAAAATGAGAAGTTCCCTTAGAGAATGTTAAAAAAGCATTCACATGTGAGAAAGCAAAGTAAGCATTTGAACAACATAGTTGACAACAAAATACCGTGAAGCAAGACCCTCTGGAGTTGCATAACCAAGTCCAGAATTAGCTCCTGTAACTATGCGATGCTTCCCTTCTATTCGAGCTCTTCTGACTCGAACTTCTTCGCATGTTCGCTGAAGAGTGGGTTAATCAATGAGATAAGAGAAATCTCACCAAAAAGGGATAAATCAAATGACAATGTCCATATGAAGACTCAACTACAGAAGGAACTGCACACGTTCTAGCCGGTTGTACGTGTGTGCTTTGTGCACATGCTATCATGTACTAACGCCTGTGCACGTTCACACTCTTGCGCGTGCCCGCACAGATGCATTAACTTGTACGAGTAATCAGGCACAAGCACACCCTGCACATACACGGAAGACCCGGCCGCCCGGAGCTCGACCCCTGATTTCGAGTTGCCAATCACGATCTCCAGTGCCACGGACATACAATTGCACCATGACGGGAAGGCAAAAGGGCGGACTCAAGAGTACGTCGGGCGCAAATGACGTTAACTGAATCCTATATTCCGCGACAGTTCCCGTGAAACTTCTTTATCTCGCCCCTGTACAAGGATTTAACAAATTGTTCACTTTTTACCTCACTCTCCCTTAAGTCTAAGATTCTGCGAGGCAACAAACGAAATTGCACAACCTCTCACTCCCGCATCTCCCGAAACGATGAAACGAATAAAGCCCAGAAGACCAAATCAAAGCATGATATCTAGGCCATCCTACTCACGCGAAGCCGGGCTTGGTGAAATTGTGGTACCCATATACCCCGAAAGCCGTCGATCTCCATGCCTGCCCCGGGGAAAAAGACAACCACAGATAAGAAGAAGAAGAAAAGCTCACGTCTTTGGAAAATGCGCGGACGCATCAGTTTCGAGAGGAGGAAGGAGAGGGTGGTGATGGAAGTACCTTGAGGAGGAACATGGCGAGAGAAGCGAGGGAGATGTGGAGTCGAATTTGCAGTGTTCCCATGAACCTGGGACGTTGGCTGCATTGCCACTGCGCCGCCGTTGGAAGTTGAGTTCGACTGTAGCGTCTCGCCGTGCGCCACGTAGGAGACAATGCCACCGCTCCTTTGCCTTGCTTGGACTTAGCGAAATTCATCGAATGCTGAGTTAGATTAGAGGAGCGATATGATAAAGGAAGAGTCAATAGTCCTTCTCTGATTTTATTTTTCTGGAATTCACATTTTATGCGAATTTTAATTTTGCTCCCTAATTTATATAGGCTAATTTTCTTAAAAACTTCAAACGTTAGGTCATGTCTCAAATCTACCCTAAACAATTTTTTTTTTTTTTTTTTTTTTGTCTTAGAAAAAATCATAAACTTTAAGTCCATTCCCAAATCTGCCTTAAAACTTTTTTTCGTCCTAGAAAAAACCCTAAATTTCATGTCTAGTCCCAAATATGTCCGGAATTTTGTTTTGTCTAAATAAAATCACCAACTTTTAATCCGTTCTCAAATTTACCACATGTTTCAATCTCAACTTAATATGATATTTCCACATCAATAATAAATACACATCGGTAAGGTGACATGGAAAATTATCTTCAAATTAAAACCATCTTAGGATATAAAAATTAGGGATGACTAATTGCAACTTTTGGACAAAAAGCTAACAGGGGTAGATTTAATACTAGAGTAAAATTAATTATTTTCTTTTCAACAAGAAAACTGGGATATATATGGGATTAGATCTCAAATTTGAAGTTTCGGATTTTTTCTAAGACAAAAAAAAAAGTTCAAGCAGAATTGGGATTAGATCTAAAGTTTGATTTTTTTTCCAAGAGTAGACCTAAGGTTTGTGGTTTTTTCTGAGATTAAAAAAAAAAAAAAAAGTGCAAGGTAGATTTGGGATTAGACCTAAAGTTTAAGAATTTTTAAGACAAAAAAAAAAAGTTCAGGGCAAATTTGGGATTGAAACTAAAGTTTGAGATTTTTTAGAGAATTAGCCCTAATTTGTACTTGAACGGTTCCAGTTATTATTTGGATTTTGGTCGGAATTTAAAATGACCAACTGCAAAATAAGAGCCATTCCAGCGACGCAATATAGCTCGAACAACCTTTTCATGTCCATTTCGAAAAAGGGCAATGCTTAGACACACGAAATCAAGTTATGGGCGATGCAACTCATCCATATATGCTCAATTTAAGGGCTTTATTCTATTCAATCACCTACTTATAGGCGCATCTCCTGTAGGTATGATATTTACCCACAAAAGCAGCATTCAGAGGCCATTTGTTTTCAAGGACATTTTGCAACGGGAGAAAAACTGAGGTTAAATAAGCTTCTTAGCAAAATCCCGATCGCCATGTATATATCTTAGAAAGGGCACATCTTTTAATTTAGAGAGACTATCATATATTATATATTCAAGTGATATACTGCTTCTGTTGGATATATCCTCGCAAGATAATTCTCAATGCTCCGGCTGCTGTAACTGTTTTTTTGAACATTAATTCGAGTTTGTATTATGAGTACCGTGCCCATTACCGGGTTTAAACTTTATCAAAGCAAAGCTAGGAGAAAAAATTAATTTGTATCCAAGTAAAACTGAGAGATCGGAATTTCCGGTCTAGCTTATGTATATGTGTCTGTGGTTCTCCATCTTTCGGATTCCGAAGTTCCCAATGGGCCTTTTTTTGAAGTTGATTGTGTATTCATGCGGAGGTAGATTTATTTGGTCATGCCTATAAACCCCTCTTGCCATCACGGTCGCCGCGGCCGACCGCCGTTCCCCTCTGGTCGCCATCTCTCTCTCTCTCTATGGAGCTTGCTTTTTGTGAACAAGGTGCAGCTCGCGGCTTAGATCTGAGATGGTGAGCTTTGCTGCCTCCATGGGTGACCTCGATCTGCAGTCGCGAGCCGCCATGCCCTGATCTGAGGTTGCCCACAGCTTGAGGGAGGCCAGCACAGCCATGGCAAAAGTTCGACCAAGGCCGGTTGAGAGAGAGAGAGAGAGAGAGAGAGAGAGAGAGAGAGAGAGGGTCGTAGCCAGAGAATGGCGGTGAGTGATGACGAGGCTTTCGACGGGCGATGGTGAGCTAGTCGGCACCGGCATCAACCGCAGGTGGTGGCCAACCAACATTTATTTGTTTTTTGTTTTTAATTTATCAATTTTCTTATTGTTTACCAACTTTTATTTATCTCTCTCATAATCTAAAATTTATCAACTATGATGTGAATATACTGACCTTCATTGTATGGCTTACTAGATTTTTTCCCATTCGCTTGCCAACTAGTTTTGATTTAATCCACTCTAATTCGAATTGCTGATCAATGTTTTTTAGTTTGTAATTCTGCTGCCGCTTCAACGTAAACGAGCAAAAGGCTTAATATAATACGAATAGATGGTTTTAAGCCAAAAAAAAAAAAATTATACTTTGTATACCAAGATCCTTATATTTGAGTCGAAAGACCACATCCATCTAATTCTGAAGCCCCCAAGGATTCTATTACAGGAAATTCAATGAGCAAGCCTATAAGAAATGTCTTCAGTACAAAACAAATGAACAGATGAACTGTATCAAACGATGAAAAAATCCCCAGTCAGTCGAGTGACGAGGAAGTTATATAAGGTCCTAACGTACACAACTTGGCGGTGAAAATGGCACGGGTGGCATCGTCCTCCCACTCCAACTTGGACCACAAGTCGGTGTCCGCATGGACTGTGCGCAAGCCTCCTTGTGCACCGTTCGAGTGCAACGGCAACTTTCTGAGACCCGGACATGCTACTATGTAGAGTTGTTCCTGCCGAGGGAAAGGTAGGGCGCGTTTGGTAACGATTCATTAGGGTTGATTCGATCGGAAATGATTCTTTTTGATTACATTAGGATTGGCGATTATGAGTAAAAACGTGTTTGGTAAGAATCGTTCAAAATTTTTGATTCTGGAATAGAATTGCGTTTGAATACCGTATTAATTGATTCTGTTCCAAATTAATTTTTTTGATTTTTAAATAAATTTTAAATAATTTATTTACTTATTTACTTTTTTCTTTTCCTTTTTCCTTTTTTTTTTTTTTTTTTTTTCTTTTTTCCCCTTTTTTCCTATTCTTCTTCTTCTTCATTTGGAACAGAATCAATTACTAGTATACCATAATATATATTAGTATATATATTACTAGTATATACTAATATATACTGATAATACTAATAGTATACTAATATATAATATAATATATACTAATAATATAATATACTAATTACTAATTGATATTATATTATATTAGTATACTAGTATATTAGTATATATTATATTATAAGATCAACCCCTGTTCTATTAGTATATTGATAATAGTATATTAGTATATTATACTATATTAGTATATATTATCGAGTATATTAATATTATCGTATTAGTATATATTATTAGTATAATAATATTATTAGTATCGATATAATAATATATTATCGTATAGTATATATACTAATAATATATAATACTAATATATATACTAATACTAATATATACTATATATAGTATATATTAGTATAATATATTAGTATTAGTATATTATTAATATAGTATACTAATATATATATACTAATATACCATACTAATAATAGTATAAACTAATATATTAGTATTATTATAATAATATATTATCGTATATAATAGTATAATTAGTATATTATAATATAATAGTATATATTATTATCGTATAATATAATTAGTATAATTAGTATATATTATTATCGGTATATTAGTATATATTAGTATATTAGTATATATTATGGTATATATTAGTATATATTATAATATATATTAGTATGCGATAATAATATATACTAATATACTAGTATACTAATATAATATAATACTAATAGTTTATCGAGTTTAGTATAATATATTATATTATATTATTATAGTAATTGATATTAGTATATAATATATTAGTATTAGTATATATTATTAGTATTATATTAGTATACTAATTATGGTATATATATTATACTAGTATAATACTAATAATACCGATAATATATTAGTATATATTAGTATATTAGTCAATACTAGTATAATATATATTAGTATATATTAGTATAGTATATATTAGTATTAGTATATAATAGTATACTTATATATTATACTAAACTCGATAAACCGATAATATACTAAAGGCGATAATACTAATATTATTAGTATATACTAGTATACTAATATATCGATAATAAACTAATATAGTATATATTAGTATTATACTAGTATACTATCACCGCCGGCGGGCGGACCGCGACCGGCGGCGGCGGCGGCGGCGCGGCGGCGGCGGACGACGGCGGGCGATGGCGAACGGCAACCGAGATGTTGAAAGAGAAGAACAAGTGTTTTACCGTTTTGATTCTTTTTCTGATTCTCGGACGTAGAATCAAATTTTTTTAGATTCTCAAATCTTGTCCGAAACTGTTCCCGGGAACAAATTTGTTCCCGGGAACAAAAATTTTACCAAACGCGATTCTCGTCCCAACTGATTCTGGGAACAAAAAATCAGAAATTGGTACTGTTGGGCAAGTTGCCAAACAGACCCGTAGTGTCTAGTCATAAACGCTCCTTGCTGATTTTAAAGGTTTTAGATTGAAATAACTGCTGTACGATAAGTGTAAGACTAAATTGATACAATTGAAAAGTTTAGGATTGAATTGATTATCGTATACTAGATTTAGGACTTTTTAGACAATTTCCCGTAGTGAACTACATGCAAAGAAATTCTCCCAGGAGCAGATGGATCCTACAAATCGGCTTTGGAGAATCTTCATTTTCCATACGAGACTTTCTTGCTAATTGGACTAAGCACTCAGCAGTCGGCATAACCTAACTCGGGATAGCTTGCATTATTCATAGAATTTTTTTTTTTTTTTTTTTTGGTCGAAAAGGCATATATATTAACTTGAAAAGGAAGTACAACCCAAAAGTAGGGCATCATTACAGATTAAATCAGACATTGCGCGCGGAGGGTTGAGAGCCCAGTTAGAGGGGAGGAGGCCTCTTCCATGGGCCTTGGCGGCCCAGTCGGCTAGGGCATTGCTATCTCGTCGACAATGTTGCAGTGAGAGGTGAGGAAAACAGAGCAGTAGGGATTCGATTTCGGCGAAGAGGGCTCGACAGCTCCATGGAGGCGAACGACTTCGATTCAAGGTGTCGACAAGGATTAGACTGTCGGTTTCAAGCTGCAGTAAGAATCCGTTTTTGTTGATGTATGAGATGCTTTAGCGTTTGTAGAAGAGCTTGAGTTTTTGCTTCAGTTGCGGTTGATGCTGGAACAGTGCGTGTAAATCCGTCTAGCATCTTGCCTGTGTGATCTCAAAAGATACTTGCAATCGCACCTATATGATTAGGGCTGAGGAAAGCAGCATCCATATTGATCTTTATGGTTCCTTGTCTTGGAGGTTGCCATGAATTGGATCAGTTTTGGGGGATAGGACCGGTTGATGGTGCGAGCTGCTGTGAGCTGAGACAAAGGGTGGCCATATGTAGAGCTGTATCAACAAGAAGATATGGATTTGTTCGGTAATTGCGAAAAATGAGATGGTTTCGGGCCTTCCAAATGTGCCATAACAGAGCTACAATAGTCTCAAAGCTAGGTATGTTTCCCTTCTGATCTATAATATATGCAAGCCATTGATCAATGCTGATTGTTGATGAACTGGGAAAGGTAAGGTTTACGTTCGGGTTACTCCAAATAGTTCTTAATGATGGACAAAGTAGGAATAGGTGTTCAGTGGTTTCAGGAGTACTGGCTGAGCATAGTTGGCAAGAAGGATCAGTGATAATGCGGCAATGAAACAGATTGGCTTTAGTGGGTAATGCTTTATGGCATCGAGACCATAGGAAAGTTCGGATTTTGGGGGTTGTTTTTGTCTTCCATATCTGTTTCCAGATTTTTGTTGGTGGGGTATAGGAAGTGGAGGTTTGGGGATGAACCTTTGTAGAAGCCGATTGGGTTATAAAATGGTAACCACTTTTAACAGAGTAGTTCCCATCGTGTATGGCTGTCCAGCAGAGTCTGTCTTGAGTGTTGACTGTCCATAACTGAATGGTTAGAATCTCATCCACAATTTGAGGTAGAAAAGTCTGATGAAGAAGGGCAACATTCCAGGCATCCTGTTCAGGAAGGATGTAGTCTGCAACCATTTTAGGCTCCTCTCTTTTTGCTGGTTCCCCTAGTATGCCAATGTTTAACCATTTATCTTCTCTAGCATTAATAGAAGATCCATTTCCAACTGACCATTCATAGAATGTTTGACTCACTATATTTGGCTGTGTGGGCAGGTGTGATTGTGTGGGGGTACGAGAGATTCCACCTGGTAAATGGGCATGACTTACTCAACGTGAAAGTCCCCTTCCAAAGTGAATTTACGCTCCTGGTACCAGGCTATAATCAACCATATGGACACGATAAGTAGTCGATTAGGAGAATTGTTACGTCAGTACAGCATCTACGGGTGAAGCATCGTATCTGATAATTGCCATTGCCAGAAGAAGGGGGTAATCCCCATGAAGGTCTTGCAGCCGATTGTCATCCCTCAAGTAGTGGTTCTCATTGAGCTCTAGGTCTAAGTTTGATGTATGGCTCTATCGACAGAGGGTCACACGCCCCTTCTCTGTGTACATGTGGCATTTTATGCCCTTTTCTTATTCCGATCTTGCCCTTATCTAATTATCTTCATTTTTCTCTAATCTGCTATTAAGCTGAAGTTTCTAATTGTTTGATTCAGTTTAAGCAAAATCAAAAGCTACTTTCTTTCATTCCCGCCAAAATTTTAAATATTAATAAAATTTCAACAAGATGTGAAAGAATTATATGTGAACATTTGCATTTTGCAAAAGTTTTGAGTATTCCAAGCTTTTAAAAAGGTCAAAGTGGGTGAGGTGCATGATTTTGATTGAGCAAAAAAGTAATAACCGCTTATGCACATCATTTATTATACTTGTCTATCACAATTATAGCCGCATCAATAATCCATCATCTTTTATGAATGGCATATATCTATAGAATTTGAGTGAAGTGGCGCTGTCCAAGTGAGGTTATAATTGATCAAAATCCTAAGTCAGGTTGAAATGACTCTTAAGTTGTTACCATATGTACTCATGAGGTTTGTTCGTATAAAAGCAATGATAATTTCTTATTAATTAGATTCAATATTCATAGCCTTTATACGAAAAGAATTTTCCTAGTGTATTTCCCGATGTGGAAATTAAATTTGAGAAGAGAATACATTTTTTTTTTTTCAATTGGACAACAGTTTTGCTATATTTTGAATTGGCAACTTTAATTAGTGAAATTAATATGTGTAACTTTGAAATAATTCAGCATTATTTTTACTTCTTTAGGAGTAATTTAACTTAATCCTCGCGTCCAGTTGGCAGTAACGATTGAATCAGCTATAACTGGAAGTTCGAGCGGAGGGAGGTGAAGCATCAACTTCAACAATTCGAAGACTGCACATTTTAATTATCCAAACATGCAAGATGGAGGTCATAAAAAGTAAAAAAAAAAAAAAGAATTGCAAAGAAAGGCCCGTTGCATAGGCATAGTTTAGTTCTATTAAAAAAAAACGGAGGGAGAAAAAGATCAACAGTAACATATAAAGTTCTTGCATTGATCTCGCAGTGATTAACATAACTTAATAATGCTTAGTTGCTATGACCGGTTCAAATTACCCGAAAGGACATCTTAGTTCCTCAAAGTGCAGTCGAAAAGTCGGAAACTGCCGAAATCTCATCAACACGTCACATCAAAACTTAGGATGAAGAGTTGTTATATGCCAATCATACACCACGAGACACAAAGAAGTTATAGTCGTGGTGCTGAAACTTGTGTTCCTTCAACCAAAACCAAGCGGCCCGCTGGTACGAGAACATCATCTCGCGATCGAGTGTCCTTGGATCGACCCAAAATGCTCCGTGCATCTTGTACGTGCTCATCGCAAACGGAGGAACTCTCATGTTGTACGTCTTCGAGTCACCACTTTTCATAGCTTTAGATTCGACTTTCGGCGGAACAATGCATTCAAGTCTTTGATTGTCTTTTGGTATGACACTTTCCAAACCTATGCATCACAAAAAAGTGTAAATCCCATCCCTTCCAACAGAGCTTGTAAGAACTTTGCAAGTTAGCTTATAGTACACCTTTCACAATACCCCAGAAAATTTTTACAAATACTATATATGGAATGGACATGAACTTTTAAAGTATTTAAACCACGGTACTGATATATGAACACAAAGATGAACTTGGAATCTTTGAAAAAAGAGTAGAATGAGGTTACGAATATCTATGACTTTCTTTACCCAAAAAAATATCTATGACTTTGATAAAGACAACCGGTTCACATACTTCCCTAGACAAATGCTAGACACACTGGATCCAAAACATACTAATCAAGTGATGGGAAATTTCATTGGAGTGATGTTAGAAGTGAGCCTCATATATTTATTAATAAGTTGTTTAAGCAAATAATATCGAATTGTCATGTCGCCTGATGAAACAATTTTAATCAGATTTATCACATAGCATTGCTCGTATCTTTTGAGCTAGGGCAACTCGAAAGCAAGACATTTGAGAGAACAAAAAAGTGCTACGGATTTTATCATGCATCACAGCAAAATCGCGATTCCATAGGAATGCAATGAGACTAATTATGAACTTAAGAACGTGTGGGAGAGAGCGATAGCGAGAGAGACACGAACCCTGAGTAGACCATGACAACATGTGATAAGTAAGGAAAGATGCAGATAACTCCTTTTGGTTTCTCATCACCGGTATCTGTATAATGGGGTACCTAAAAACATAAAGGACCATACGCCTTGATCAGCATTATATTCCATTAAAGCAACAGCACAACAACAGCAAAGAGGAAGGGTCCAACCACAAGAATCCATTAGTTCATTAAGCAATTCATCTTTTCATCCTAACACTAGATTACTAGTTGCTAGTTAACAACTCTTGCAAGTTTAAGAGATGAAAAAAAACAATACATACCAAGCAACAGCCACCCAACTATATGGAGTGAGGTCCGTGCTCTCGAAAGTTGTCAAGCCAGGATACTTCTTTGCCAGCTCTTTAATCTAATTAAACAAAATCCACAAATCAGAGAAATCGTATCGAAATTATGACCAAATTAGATTCCTCATCATTCCTCGGAAAACAAAAAACATTTATTCAGGAATCTTAGCATATCCAACAATTTACGACCTTTTTAACGAGGGGGACTCTAGCATAAGGATTCAACACCTCATTGTATTGAAAATATAGCTCCCCGTGATGATACTTCGGCATTTCCTCTGGCTCTGACCCTTCTTGCATCCCAAAATCATAGTCTGAAAATGCCCAACAAAAGTTTAAACCAAAACAAAAAAAAATAATAATAAAACACTTCTTTAAAATCAACTAACAAAAGAAAAATAAACTAAATTGAAAGTAAAACCCATCAGGAAGAAGGTAAATAGGATTTTGCCTTGAAAGAGGTTTTTGCCGGGGGAGCCGGGGCTTAGAACTTCTGAGGATCCGCTCCTGTTGCTTCCGTCACTCATGGCATCGTTCTCAGACTCCATTGAAGAGCCCTCCCCAGAAAACCTTCATCGATCAAGGCATTCGACATGAATTTAATCCACGTTAGAGGATTGTATTCGTGACCGTCCTCGAAAAATCTTTATGTAATTCCGAAAACAGCTGATCTAGATCCATCTAAGTACTTAATTATCTACTTTGGTGAACGTGACAGAAGGGTCGCATTCGAAGAGATTTAGCAGAAAAAGTAGAAGTATCACTAGAGAGACCTGAGAGGGGTCGGAAACTTCTGGTACGTGAATACTTGAATGGCTGATAAGGAAGGGAAATAGTATTGCATCACGGATTCGCCGCAAGGCAGCACTATCGGAACGCCCGCGCCGTACGCGCTCCACTCGTCGTAAGCTTTCCAAAAATCGCCGAGGCAAAACGAGTCCACCGGGTCTTTCTCATCCGATTCGCCCGTCTCTTCCCCATGGCTGGGCTGTGGAGAAAGGATTTACATCATTAAGATTTTTTTCTAGTTTTCTAGTCGCGTCCAACACAACCTAAGACAAGTGGGAATCGAAGCATTTCTCTATTTCGCTAAAACATATGAAAGAGAACAATAGAAGCACAATTTTAATGCCCACCAAATTCATGTCAAGATCATAGTGAATTCAAACCAGTAAATCGAATCGACTAAAATTAGTATATTGATAACTATTCTGGATATAAATCTTCGAAAATCACCTAAAGAAAAGGAACCTCGGTTTCAAAATCATGAAATTGTTGCTTAGGAATCGTTCGACCGGGATACTACTTCCAAAATTGAACAGGACATCTCAACTCGGCCAAATATGGACGATCGGGGGACTGGATTCTGTTTTCTAGCCTTTTTATTTCAAAATTGATTTTTACCATTTTGGCCCCAATTTCATTCTTTTATTATAATCTTTTTGGTCGATGCTGGAATTTATAATAAATGGAGTTGGTGTTAGGAAAAGTACCCAAAAAATCCTAAACATATTAGGCTCAATCCTAAATCTTTTAATTGTATCAATTTGTTAATGTAGTTTATCCGGTCAATTTTTACAAAAAATCATGGCTATTTGACTAGAAATCATAAACATTGGCCATCTTACTGACATTGACAATTTTGTAATTTTTATATATATATATTGTTACGCCAGACTCAACAATCCTTATCAGGTACAAGTGAGGCAACTCTCGCCTAGATCTAGTAAGGATTAACTCTCTCCTAGATTGAGCAATGACGACCTTCACCCAAGCAAGGCCAGCCCTCATCTATGGCCATCAAGAATGACCTTGCATTGGTAGGGGGAGGCTCACCTCACCCAAGCGGGATTGTCCTTATGGGTGACAAGGGTGGCCCTCCCCCAGCCCTCTATGGGCTTCACCCATGATTGGTGTAAATAAAAGAACAAAAAAAATTATAATTTTTTTATAAATTATCCACATCAACAGTCGAATGGTAAAAAGTTTTGACACTAAATTATCACAAGTGCAGTAGCTTTAAGATAATATTTGGTACTTTGCCCACGCTGGGATTTGGTTTTGAAAAAGCCATCCTACCTCAACGTAGGGGACAAGAAGTCATAAACTCAAATTAATCATCAGTGGCAAACCCAAATTTCCCAATTAATTAAAGTCGAGTATATGAGAACATGTTTATTTCAAAACATCCAACAGGACATCCTTCCGTCGATCTAACTACATTGGAGAAACACGCATAACATCACTGTCCCGAAAAAAAAAATGTGAAATTCAACAAAGTAAAGAACAGAAAAGAAAATGGAGAGAGAGAGACACACACACAAAGAGACACAAAGAGAATTACCCTAGGGACCTCCTTGACTGGAACGGTGGGTATCACTGAGAAAGGAAGACACTCCATGTTTGTCCGATCCTTCAAATCTGGAACCAGTCTCGAGTCCCAGCCCGTTGCTGCCATTGGTATCGATCTCAATCTCTCTCTACCCTGTCTCTGTCTCTGTCTCTGTCTCCTGTGTCAGTGCATCGTGGACCGATATAGAGGCTGTATAAGAGAAGCCGCCCTCCTTTGGCGTCCGCAACGGCAAGGACGTGTGAACGAGGGGTCTGCCAAACGCCAGGGAGGGTTTTCAGTCAATGCCCTCGAAACCCACTAAAGATTATTTTCCATTGTTAAAACTCAAAATCTCGACCCATTTATTGATTTTTTTTTAAATTCTTGAATGATGGCTTCTCTTTCTTGCATCTCCCTTAATATGGAAAAGAATTCATAACAAAAGATAAGCCCCGTCCACCACTCAGCAGAATTCCCCCCTCTCCTATTCTCATTAATTTGCTTTCCTAAATCTGCTAGATACAGTCCCAATATCAGCAAGCATTAATATCACATACGTCGAACGTTATCTCAGCATCATGTCAAATAATGATGATCATGTCTACGAGTGTTCATGGGAATTTGTCGAACTTGGAAAGAAAATCTGAAGATGGATTTCAATCTCGAACTTCTACATGAAAATTTCACACATGCCCTATGAAGTTCTTATGTTGCTTTTTATTGGTTCTTTTACTATATAATAGATAATATCATGATCTAAATCAACTAAGTAATTACGATGTGATCTTTAAATCTCTTATGCTTTCTTAAATTTGGCCTATATCTCTTGTTTTATAATACCTAGAATTATCTTTTCAGATGAGATGGAATCTTGAAAATACTGAAACCTTTCGATACCTTATCTAAAATTTTATCTTGCTATCAATTTTGTTTCCATACACTACTCCTAACACTTAATAAGAAACTTTGAATTTAAATAAAATGAATATGCACATCGCAAGAAAAAGTTGGCGCATTGGAAATTGTTATGTTTCCTTATTTTAATATGTCGAACAATAAGTACCCTAAAAGCCGTTTTAATAAGATCAATAATGAATTCGTAATAGTAGATTTTGAATAATTAATTGTTGCATATTACCCTTTTGTTTAAGAGGTTGTAGCATGATTCATGAATTAGTCCTTCTGGGGAAAAAAATCAGATGACACTAATACCTAACAGTGACACATATGGCCCGTCGATGGATGGTGGGCATGTAAAGAGAGAATGTCATCATGGTGTCTAAAAAAGTAAAGGTCGTGGAATAAAATGATTTCGCCTTCATTATATGGTAATCTTTAGGATATAATAAACAAGACTTTAGAATAAGATATTTTTTTTTCTGATTTTGTTTTAGAAAAAGAGTTGCTTGCCATCTAAGACTGATGACGGGAATAATGAAATTTTGAAAATCTTGAAAAGATTATATACTCTGACAAGGTTCTTTTTTCCTTCAAAAAAAATTAAATTAAATTGCATGAAAAAAAATAAAAAGCATTTACCCGACAGACACTTTTATTTTCGTGAGTATCCGTTATTTAACTTATTTTAATTTTTTTTTCTCTCTTTGTTAAGGCAAAAAACAATTTTGTTCCGCCAAATAGAATTTTGCATTGGTCAAAGTTTGACGAGACATCCTTACCAAAAAAAAAAAGTTTGACGAGACATGATTCCACTGTATAGGGCTTATGTAGCGGAGACATGTTCCTGCTCGCGGCCATTGTAGCCACGCGATGTGACATAAAATTGAACTTTTGAAAATTTAAAACTGATCGGTTACGATTCAATGGGTTAAGTAAATTATCTAGGCACCGACCAAAAAAAAAAGTATATTATCTAGGCCCTCTTTGATTACTCGGCTAAGTACTAAAAGCAAAAATACCCAGCAATTAGCAAAATGAAGCATGTTTGATAATCATAAGTAGTTTTGACTTGAAACATTCAATTGAATTATAAAATCACTTAGATTAGTTTAACTTAAGAAGAGATCACTTCATTAATTCAATCGGTAAGAACATTCAACGGCAATCAGAATTTTGCTGAGTATTTGGTTAAAACCTACTAATGATGTTCAAAATTCTAAATTTGGCAGGAAATCTAATGTCATTGGGTACTTAATATTCGACCATCATCGAACACCTTCTTACTTTCATTTTTCTACACTTGTAATTCTGTACTTGTTCTCAGTTCTGTCCAAGGAGTTCATAGCGTTGTGCATACGCTTTCTAAAGCGGCGCTTTCTGTGCTTAGAGCAAAGCTTGCGCGTTATCCGCGAGCGGGGATGCTGCACGGCAAAACCATTGAAGCAAAAGACCAAAAGAAACGATTAGAGGACGTTCTACCTACCAGCTGCGATGTAACAGAGGCTGGTTTATCAATCAAACACATCTCAATCATCAATTTCCGCTCGGTCGTGGTCCCATAGGATGAGATCAACATTGCCTTTTCTTACAGAGAAAAAGAAAAGTGGATATATATGCAACTTCCTGTCTGGCAATTGGAAGTTACAAACCTGAATCGATATACAACAGTGAACCCCAAAAGTTGCCAAGAGTTGTCTTTCGAAAAAACAAGTTGGAATGGCAGAGAACAAGATGTCACAGAAATATAAGCAGAAACAAACCAGCAAAATCCATTGCTCTTTTATTTCAAGTCACACCAGATACATCACCCACGAAAAACTCAATGTTTTTCTGCTTGGAATCTGTATCCATTCTATAAGTAGCAAACCGACTGTATATTTACAACATCAACCTATATGCAAGACTCCGATGTGGCATCATATCATCTTATGGCAGCCTTATTTGGTCGAGCTTCTTCGCCTGTTTTTATCTATTCGCTGCAAACACGGCCCGAGCCCAAGAGAGCAGGCTTTCTCAGCCAGTATTGGCGAAATCTTTGCCTCGCGTATTCCTTGTAGTCAAAGTCGATGTCGTTCACATAGCTCTGCAAGTGAACAGAGACTCAGCACTTCTATATGAATATCACACACGAAATCTTGATGAATTAAAAATGCCTCCAGAGAAAAGGAAAAAATAAAGCTAATGCAAACATACCGAAATTATACCCCACAAAGCCCAAAGGAGATGGTTTACAAGAGTGTACTTCTCTACATCATCGACGAGCTGGTTTATTTCAGCATCGTTAGGTTGGTCCCCTGCACAAAGCACAAAACATATGTATGATGTGATTGAAGATGAAGGCAACGGGCTCGCACATTAGCCACACAACTCTCTCATCTTAAAGTGTAGCTTATGAAGCATGGTGATAGGAAGAGATTGACTTAATTCTTCCAGGTGTTTTTAGAGAAAGCCTTTTGCTAGACATTGATAAATGGTCCATTTTTGTTTCGTAAAGTAAATTGGTATAATCTGCTCTCGATACAGATTAGAATGAAGTAAAAGATTTCACAGGCCTAAACACATATCAAACAAAGAAAAATGATTTACTTCAGAGTTAGAATATGAGGTGGCCCAAAGAGCACTTGTAGATTCGACAGGTATGAGCACTGGATAAGCAAATGCAGATCAAAGACCATCCAGGTATAAATCATGTTCTAGACAGATGAGTAATAAGGAAACAGGTACTAACCTCCCGAGCTAAGGTAATTGCGCACAAATCTCTTCCGCTCCTCTAAGCCTGTTGACCAAGTCATGCATATATAGAGAAATTTAGTGGTATTTTTATGACACACAGATGGACGAATAAAACACAACACAGTGATCCAGATTCACAGAACCATCCTATTACCAGGTTGTAATGTTCAGCGGTTCAAAAACGGAAAGAGACAATCACCTGGATAAGCACCATAGTCCAAAATATGAGGTGTTTCGGTATGATAATTTGCTGCCATCTCACAGAAATGATTCGCTATATCATATGCAACGGGGTTGTAACTCGAATACTCATAATCCTGTGAAAAGAGATAGACAATGTTTTAATCGTTGTTTTTTATTAGATGCAAATCAAATCAAACGCAAGAATGTGAAGTCATCCATCGTTGCCCTCAAATAGCAATACAAAGACAAGTACTTTTGGAGCCCCGAGGGAGGGAAGAGAACAGAGGATCGTGCTCTATCAATTATTACGATATGTCATCCTCACAATCAGAACAGTGTTTTCGCTAGGCATTATAGATGCTGTTTTGACCCGTTAAGCGGAAGAATTAATCACTCCATAGAGACAGATGGTCATCACAAAATCTCACACAGAAAAACCGAAACAAGGCAGGAAAGCTTACAATAATGGTGATCGATCTTGTCTCTTCATCCATCATTATGTTTCCATATTGCAGATCATTGTGACAGAAGCCAATGGCTTGGTCATCCCGCGTCAACTCCTCCTCAAGCACACGAATTTCCTCCTCCAGAGCATCTAAACGAAATTCTTTTGCGTCCTTAAGGGTGCACAAAGATCTTGCTTCTTTGAGCCAATTTCTGGGAACCAGAAAAAACGAGGCATAAGGATGTTTGTTTTTCATTTCAGCATCTACTATTGTTAAAGCCTATCAAGATAGTCACCTAATTCTGTCCCAAAGGAGAACATTCTTCGGACTAGGCATCTCGAGATTGTGGAACTCTCTCAGTTTACTTGCTATTAGAGCAGAAACATCCGGATCACGGAGGTCAGCAGCTGAGAGTGTCTGAAAGACAAGGACGTAGCCATCAGTAACATTTAAAAACAGTTCGATGATGTCTCAACCTAAGAAATTGTTGATAATTGTTCAAGTGTTCTTAAGAAATTGTTCTAAGAAATTGAGAGAACATAAAGAACAGATTTCAGTTATCTGTACTCATTAGAGACAGACTACGTCCCCTGAATTCAAAGAGCAGAGAGTCTCATGGTAGACCAGAAACAACGAAAAATATAACTTTCTAAGTTACTAAAGATCAGAATTACGCCTTATGGTTCATGTTGGTCACTTGTTTCCGCTAACAAATACTAAAAGTGGAAATAAAACGGAAATTTCATATCAATTAACAATACCAGTGAAAAAAAAATCTCTCTGCCGAGGTGGATTTAAGATGAAAAGTAGACAATCAGGAATGTATCCAGAGAAAGGTGCTTTCAAAGATCTTGACATGGGAGAAAACGGCATACCCTGGCATGAATGAACTCCTCCACCCTTCCGTCCGAAAACCGGCCGAGCAAACGAGGCCCCTGCCCATGCTTCGAAATGCACTCGAACGTCTGCACCTCATCGTCCCTGTTGAAGAAGAGATCGACTCCTTCACCGTAGATCCTAACCAAAACCTTTCTGAAGAGATCGCGTTTATCATTCAATGGCCAATTTATCTGGTAAACCTCATTGGTCATGGCCCCCTTAAGAGGAACCACCTGAATCGAGTCCATGTCATCGATCACATCCCCCAATTCGGATGCCACCGATCGGAGCACTTTCTTCAGCTCCTCCGGCAGACAACCTTGGAGGAACCCGTTTGCCTTCACCGTCATCCTGTATCTCAGACTATAATCTCCACTAGATCTCACCTGCAAGCACGACAATGAAAGCTTGATGCGAGTTCTCAAACATACATGTACCTATATATAAAAAGAAATCCAGACGGGCTCAGAACAATCAGTGCAATTGCAAGTACAGATTCGTCCCACCAAATTCGTTTAAAGAATTCGTCAAAACATCAATGGAGGGCCCCGATTCGAAAGAAAGACAAAAGAATCAAAGACCCAGAAGAAAATTTCAACATTACTTATCAAAAATAAAGTAAAGGGAAGAAAGAATCAACTTGACCGAGCAAGAACCAGAGAGACCACCTGGTGCGAAACGAAAGTTGGCAGGGATGCCCGAAGATAAACAATTCAAGGGAGCACGTAACCCCAAGCCCCAACTCGGCAGAGGAAAGCAGAGGAGGAGGAGGAGAATCCGAAAAGACCCACAAGAATTCTCTCGACCAACGATCCTCGAATGTGAAAAGGCGAAAAGGGATCAATCCTCGGCACGAGGACCACACAGAGTGACCAGCCACAGGAAGAAGAAGAAGAAGAAGAAGAAGAAGAAAAGGTTTAGCCAGAAAGAGACGCCTCCACCCAAAGAACTGTAAGCAAAATGATTACGCTCCCGATTATTGCTATCTTTGAGGACATATAAATAACGGAGCCACCAAGATTCATCCACTGGCAAAGCGGAGCACTAAATTCCAGGACTGGCCTTTCCACCCCCAAAAGAAAAATCCTTAACTCGGAAGAAAACAGAGCAAAAGCAAATTGCAGAGACAGAGAGAGAGAGAAAAAAAATCCACCGCGTAAGCCAACTAGATCTTTTCCGCGCTGGCGGGCCCGACCGACAGCCTGACGGGCCTCCTCTCCTCGAAACGCGCCAATGTCGTGGACGGCCTCCCAACCGGAGCTCGACACGCGTCGCCGTGGAAAAGCCGCGGAGGTGAATCTTGACAGAGATTCCTGATGGCGAAAAAAAGGACGTTTTTGACGGACTGCGGATTAAAAAAAGAGAAGAAGAGAATTTACCCGATCGGCGATGCGGGCAAGAACAGTGTTGGAAAACCCGATCAAGAAGCGGGAGAGGGATCGGAAGTCAACGGGGCCCTTCGCCGTCGGCATGGGGAGCGGCGGACGGGCGCCGTTACCCACGTCAGCGGTGGAAATTTTCCCGGTGGAGGATAGCGACCGTCGGCTGTCGTGGTGTGACGGGGTCCGGACGGAGCACGCCACGGAATGTGGGCTGATTTTTCTATTGATTTTGCTGACGTCGGAGGAGGGTTTCGACGGGGTCAAAATTCACAGCACGCCAGCGACTTCTCCGAACGTGGCGACAGTCGGGGAGAGGGGAGGGGGAGGTTCGTTATGTCCGCACTATCGAGGCGTTGAAATGGTGCGCGCGCGTGCCCGGACGATCGCCCGTTCAACGTCGTCGGTCGATGACGGTCGGTGTAAGATATTGACCCGGATGGCCTTATCCGTATATACGACGACCGGCTCGGCATAAGAGAGGGCGAATTTAGCTGGAATGTAAATGAAAATTCTGGGTCTGCGTCGATGGGATTTATGTACGGCACGTTCGGTAAGGATAGATTTTTCTTGACATTTTCGTCGATCTCCTTCCAAATCCGTCTCATCCCAAGTTGGAAAGGAAAGGACCCACGTCTTTTTCTTCCTCGAGATTGTATAAGATCCTCCTAGCCTGGAGCTGGATGTTGAGGGTCGTTATTGTGTGGAGAAATTTCTTTGTCGAGTAGAGATACTGGGATCGCAATTGTCAATGAAAAATCGAGATTCAGTGATGTGACTCGGGAGCTTCCGACTTTGGGATGACCAATAGAAGTGCGTTCCATTAATTGAATCTCCTCGGATCCCAAAAAACAAAAAGAGAAGGAAATTTAAGGTTGGAACGAGCATGGCAAAAGAAAACAATGATGGAACTATACCGTAAAAGTCGTAGAGGGTATGCATTATATAAATTAAACAGGCTGATCGTGATATTTTACTTGCCGTTTGGATGCGATTATATGTTCTTCTCAGTTGCTATAGCTCTGCTTGACGGTACCGCCAAGCGGTTTTCCCCATCCGATGGAGGGATTCGATCCTCCATGGCTGGGAATAGAACTCCAGAGCCGGCTTATGCGGGAGGTCTGCTCGTATCCGGCAAGCATCGGGTCGAATATTGGCGACTAAATGGCCCATCCCGAGAAGCCCCTTTTCGGAGGTTTGGGCGCAGCACTTGCAGCAAAGCGATCCTGTGGGGATGATGCAACGCGGGGTTCATCCGGTGAACTCAATAATGAAATCGAGATATCTGGGCATTTCTTCTGCAATAAAAGGCATCAGAATATTTTGACAACCTCATGTGAAAAAAAGAAGATGTTTTTCACATGAGGTTGTCAAAATATTCTGATGCTACCTCATGTGAAAAACAGAAATCGCGGCAAGGCGTGTGTTTATAATAGCTTTTTTCATGAATACATGTCCTCTCCTCCTTGCATCGCCATTCGAAATACAAGGAAACCCAAGATTTACTTGAATTGCCCAAGTCAACGTATATTGGAGAAACACGAGTCTCTCTTAGAAATTTCATGACAATTTTAGTGATTGCGTTAGCATTTTTGTCCATAATTTGACGAAAGGACCAGCTGGATCAAGAAATTATATAGTTTGTAGAGACCGTTGCCAAAGAAATAAATAAAAAAACGCAAGTGGATAGACTAAATTAAACAATTTCCAACGGTTTGGAGAACTTTGATGTCTATATTCCAAAGCTAAATTTAAAATTACATTTATATACACAACCCGGGCTAGGTCAATTGCAATTGCAAGTCATCCGTTAATTGTTGCGGGAATCTTTCGAATGTTAAATTATCAATTTATCTATCATGACATAACGCCAATTATCAAACAAATACATAACCTAAAGTAAGGGCCTGCTCGTACTTATCAAAAGTTTTTAAGTTATTAGGTGAAGTTAAAAAAAAAAAATTATGGAAAAAAACACATGTTATTCCATGTGCCAATATTTATATATTGTGAAAGATTGAGTTGTATTGACTAATATATAAATAAATAAGTCAAAATGGATGATCTGCAAATCGTTGAATCAAGCTAAAAAATAAATATAAAAATCAATCCAGACACGTCATGTTAATCTGGTTGCAAATCTGAGTAAAGCCCGTCCGACAATAACGGGCCCATACTCGATCATAAGTTATGGATTGGGGCGAATAGCTTATGGTCTGTCCTTTTGCTGGATCTTGGGTTCTTATGTCTTTTTCTCAGCGGGTATTTATATCAAAGTTGGTGTTGAATATATAACTCGTCAAGATTTTTTGGTGCATCTTGAATTCTTCATTGAATAAGAAGTGAAATTGTCCGTCTTGTATTGGGTACGCCGAAATTTTTTCGACAGAATGTTGTTGATTCATTTTCTCTTACTAATTCTTTCGACTACACCATCGTTAATGGTAAAGCATGACTTCTTTCTTTCCCAGTCCTAGTTTGATCAATTTTTCTCCCTTCTTATATGCACCTCCTCATCTTTTTGTCTTTATCCCATTTAGTAAAAGATCTCACACTCTCCAAGCGTTTTTTCTTGTCATTGGAAAGACGTTTCCTCTTGTATGCATTTGCTAGTAAAGCTTTCACTCTATTCCTTTTAGGGACGGCAAAGTAATTGCTAATTAAACTCGCCGAAGGGAAGGCTAGTTTTCTTTGGTTGTCCGATTATGTTTCGTCGACTCTACAGAGGGCATTGTCGCTGGAGGTAGTGCTGCTGGTGGTGTTGCTGTTGAAGCAGCGCTTTGCCCAATTGACACCATCAAAACTAGACTTCAGGCAAGATTTAATCCTTGCGTGCTCAATAAATCCTTTTGTTTTCCTATCCTCCGATTGCCATACTGCACAAACTTGGAGTGTAAATTGATAGTTGGGAAGCTGTTGCAACAGACAATGTTGTTAGCTCTGAACTCTAGTGACTGGAAATGAATTTTCTTTTGATGAAAATTGGGTTGTTTGCTGCCACCCACCGAGAAGCACATGTTTATCTGGAATACTGCCTTTTATTGCCATTTTTCTCCCCATTTTACTTGCATGACCAGACATTAAAGTAGTGGTAGTTTCAGACAAATACAACTTTGTTTGATTACAGCTGCGTGCTTCAAGTTTCTTAACTCTTGAAGCATTTCTTTGTCAATAATCTCAACAGAAACAGCTTTGGTAAATCATAGGGATAACCTCTTTGATTTAAAAATATATGCTTCATCCTTTTTAAAGCTATGGATGCACGAAGTTTGTGATTCATCTTGTTTTGGAGCGTATATGAGCTAATTTTTGTGCACCATAACCCCATTGTGTTATATATGTAGAGAATTTGGATATGCAAAATGCAACGCCCAACTACTTAAAAGTTTGACACTTGGCAAATTGTAGGTGTTTTAGCCAGTAGAGTTGTTTGGAAAAGGTGGGTTGAATTGCAACATTTTAGTTTGCATATCTTCTTTCGCTTTCCTTCTTGAATTGGCCATTACTTTACCGTAATAGCTTTACTTTGGTCCTTTGCATTATATTGATTGGCTGCAATGACTCTGATGTCAAGGCAGCTTATGGAGGTGAAAAAATCGTATTGAAGGGCCTGTACTCTGGCCTGGCTGGAAATCTTGCTGGCGTTTTACCGTAAGTATTCATAGTCCTAATAGTGGCTTAGTTTATTCTTGGAGGACCAAAGAGCAAATAGTTAGATTAGCTTTCCACAAAGCTTGTTATGCGACTATATCTCCTCTATCTTCTCATCATTTGGCTATGAAGTGATCGATGACGAAAGCAACATTTTCCTTATCAAACAGAATTGGCAAGGAATTCTGACCTCTAAAGCTGTAAGTCAAAGGAAATAACAATCCTAGTACAGAAGCTATGGGGGAAAGGGCCAGTATATCCACACTGAGAATTAGTAAAATTACGTCACTGAGATGAAGATGATAGTTCTCTGCATAGTCGTTGGAAAAGTTACGTTAAAAAATGCAATATTGTCCTTCTGAAACTGCAGAGAAATATTTGTTGCTCACCTGTAGGTACCCTTTAGGAGCTAGGGTCAAGACTCAAGAGCATGGCTTTTTCGCATTCGGAATCCCCTAGTTTAGTGTTTCTGAGTTGCATATATTACCGAATCATAATGACGTCTATTAGGGAAGCAGATGGAGGTAAAATTTTAGTTTTTCAGTAACCTTCGTTCTTTACCCATCAATTTTCCTTTCCTCCCTAGTTTCCAAACAACACATTAGGCTTGACGAGGGACTATATACTCATAAAGGATTATGAAGAAAGTAGTCCACCCCACTTGTAGGTTGAGCCATATTATGTTATTGCTGTAGTAAGTAATTCTCTTGCGTATAAGTGATTCGCCTATATGATCATGCCTCAGAGACATGCAATCCTAGTTAAAAGAAAAAAGGCCAATTTTTTTTTATGTCACAATTTACTCATAATAATTTCACAAAAAGCAAAAAGAAAGCATACAAATATGATTTGGAAAGAGACATCATACTTGTGTGATGAATCAAAGAGTGATAAATTCTTACGTAAGCAACAAGTCAGTATGATAATCTTATATATGAATTTTCAACTTCTCTGCTGCCTAAGAATCATGTTAGCCAAAGGACTAGAAATGTCAATACAGGAGAACCACTGAAGAAGTGTTTCACTCTTCTTTGAATTGAAGTGTTAAGGGTGTTCACTGGGAAGTGGCAGTTGGAGAAATTATGTTATACAGAAAAACATAAGATAACCATTGGACAACTGTCAATTATTTAGGGAAGCTAAAAGATCATATTCTTTATGTCATCTGTGTCGATGAACCAGTAAGATTGGTTCCATAAGAATTTGCCAAAATCGTGAACTTGGTCTTATCTTTCATCCAGAAAGGTTCAGGATAAGCTGTTGTTTCAATTTGACGCACATTTCAATCGCGATTCTGCTTTTCCGTCTAGCATGAGCACTCGTGAAGAGTAGCCGTCTGATTTACGCTAGGCACACGTTCCCATGCCTTTTTCCTTTATTCTCTTTTCTGCTTTTCTCTGAACCTGATGGCTGTCACCTTCATTCATGTATGAACCTTTTCATCCTATTTGAACTGAACCGTACCGCAACCCCATGGAATCATAGTAATGAGAAGAAAATAGTGTTTTGTTCATTTCCCGAGCTTCATTAAGAATGTGAAAATGAGGTCATGCTGGTGAGAGTTTTTAAGAGGTCAACCTCTATTAGTGTACTTCTAATGGGGCACACCATAGACAATGCTTGAAATCAATAGATTTACACTTTCCAAATTGTGAGCCTAGCAACTAGACATTCCTGAAACTTATTTCGAAATCTTGGGTTCTTCTATCATATCAATATCAAATTGAGTTAAAACGAAAAAGGAAATAGAACGTTTCCCGAGAAACTTGGATTTTTCATGAAAGAAATCAAGAATGCCACAAACCTTCAATTACAATTTTGTCTTTTTAGAAAATGGTTGAATTTATGTTGCACATATTGTACAAAAAAATTCAAAGTACGAAACTTCATACCATTAAGAGTCACCCAGATGAAGCCAGACCTTGTGCCTAAAGGCCAGCACATGCTCAAGTCTCATGCGAGGAATTGGACGGACAATAACGTGGTTATGTAACATCCTTCAGCGAAAGTCTTATTCCCTATATTTCCACCATCTAATTCCTTTACACTATTGGCTAGAAACACATAATAATTACTGAACATATCCGAGTCCTAAAAATCTGATAGAAGCTTGCTCTCTGAAGAATGGCCGTGGGTCTCATCCTTACTCCTGAAGGAAGCTGAAGAATCAATCCATGGACCTTCGATGGACATGCTTCCCGGCACCAGGTGAGTGTCCTGAGAGAATGTCGAGACATTTGTTTGGCTGTCATTAGCTAGCCTCTCGAAGGCTCTGAACCTAGGATGTGGATTCGTTGCGGAGCGCTTGATTATCGGTGCTTGAATCGGGCTGTTTCCTTCGAGTATGCTCACCACAGTTGACATTGGCGGCCTGAGAGTTGGTGAAGGATTGGTGCATAGTAGTGCCAGGTTTAGCATTCGCATTGCCTCTTCCTTGGAGTAATCTGAGCCGAGGCGTGGATCCACGAGTTCAAGAACATTCCCTTGCTCTTGTAACACATAGGCCTTTCATCATGTATAAATAGAAATAAAAATTGAGTCTGTTATCTTGCTTTTAGAAACAGAAAACAGTTAGGAACAATTAAGGGGAATAGGTTACTGATAGGTGGAATCTCACCATGTTCATGCATTCGAGTTCTCCACCGCTGAGCATGCTTATGCATACATGTCAATATGACAAATTCTAAGCTTCTAACCCATCCTTTCTTTTTCTTAATATGCAAAGTGTAACGCTAAACTACTTAAAATTTCGACATTCGGAAAATTGTAGGTGTTTTAGCCGGTAGAGTTGTTCGGAAAATGTAGGTTGAATTGCAACTTTTACTTTATTCTAAGCTTCTGACCCATCCTTTCTTTTTATTTTTCGGGAGAAGTCCTTCAAAGAAATTATTCCTTCATATATCTATTTACTCTGATCGAATTTGTCCCTAATAACTTGTTCCATCATTTAATTATGAAGTCACATGCCATCATTCTCCTCGCAAGTCTCCAAAAAAACCCGCAGAAAGTAGAGAAAGAGAGCTTCGAGTCCAGTAAAAGCTTCACTGCATAATTCCCATCAAACTTAAAGTCGCTATGCATTACCCAGTCAATGAGATAAACAAATTCCTCCTTTGGCCTGTAATTTGTGTTGCTCTTTCCGCTGACAATTTCCAAAGCAACGACTCCAAAGCTGTAGACATCGGCTTTGTCTGTCAAGTAGCCCCTCATCGCATATTCAGGAGCCATATAACCTCTAGGCAAGGCCAAATAGTAATGGTGAATAAGGCCATAGAAGGAGAACATTCAAGGAAAACATTATAGATATGTAGCGATCAAAAGTTCATTAAAGAAAGCTAATCAAAAGAAGAGAATTAAGTAGAACAATAAAAGACTTACATTGTTCCAGCTACCCTTGTGCTAATATGCGTATTTTCTTCTTCATCAAGTTTGGCCAAACCAAAATCTGAGATCTTGGCATTTAGTTCCTTGTCAAGCAGCACATTTGTTGCTTTTATGTCCCTATGAACGATTTTCAACCCAGACTCCTCATGAAGGTAAGCCAATCCCCTTGCTATTCCCAAACCTATTTTCTTTCTTGTGGTCCAGTCCAACTCAATGTGCTGCTCATCTAGGAAGAGAGAGGGGGAGAGAGAAAGAGAGTTCAGTTGAATGCTCACTAATAGATATTAGTTAGCTTAGGATAAGCATCTTTACCAAAAAGTGCGGGCAAGACTATTGTTCTCCATATATTCGTAAACTAGCAACAATTGATTTCCTTCAATGCAAATGCCATAAAGCTTTACGAGATTTGGGTCTTTGGAGAGCGATATCATGCCTATCTCATTGAAATTCACGGTTGCCTTGCTTTGATTTAGAAGAATGTTGCTTCACAGCAATAATAGTTCCATCCAATAGTGTTCCCTGAGATTAATTATATGAATTTAAGATTCATAACTGATCATACGTTATTTTATTAAAAAAAAATGGTTAGTTTGACAAAATCCAGGATGGTAAGTCTAAAACAAAGACATATACTGAGTTTATTATACACATCTTTCTCATTCAATGGAGGATGAAGTTATGAATATATTGTGAATTACCTTGTAAACTGCTCCAAACCCTCCTTCACCTATCTTATTCACAGAGTCGAAGTTGCCTGTAGCAGCCTTGATTTGCCGTAAAGTGAAATGGCCAGTTTGGAGATCTAGGCCACGCAATTCCCACATAAAAAACAAAACAAAAACAAAACAAAGGTTATATCAAGAGTGCAACCCTAGTTAAAAGAAAAAAAAGGCTAACTTTATGGTGTCACAGCTTTCTCATAAGAATTCCACAAAAAGCAAGAAGAAAGCAGATAAATATGGTCTTATATTAGGTATCTCACTTGTGCAATGAATAAAAAAGTAACAGATTCTTGTGCAAGTAGACATGTTGATATGATAATCTCACCTGAATCATTAACTTCTCTACCGCCTAAGAATCTTGTTAGCCAGAGGACAAGTAATATCGATACAAGAAGAACCACGGAAGCTACCACGATTCCAGTAATTGCTCCAGTTGATAGTCCAACGCTTCCAACATCAAAGTCTACGAGCAGGAAAAAAATGACATACTCATCCGTGAATGCTTCAATGACCACATGAGGAAAGAGTAATAGAGATCTATATGTTCATCATTGACTTACTCGGTGTCACTGCAATAGCAGAAATAAGTGGTCCATAGACACCTCTATTCGGAATGGTTGTGGTTCCCTTCCCTGACCAATATAGGTGAATCTCCAAAGTACTGCCATTCACGTAAATGTTATCGAAATCTCTGTATATGCCCTTCGCAACACCCCCCGTTTCCTCTGCAATATTAAAATCCTTCAACACTTGATTACCCTGCAAATTAACAAGGATTTTGGTAAGAAAAGATCGTACTCTTGTCGGATTATTTTGTGCAGCCCTGTTAAGTGCCTCTAAAAAGGACGATTACTCAGCATAACAGATGAAATCAAAATGATGATCGGGTGCTAAATTTCATTTCACTAACCTGTATGGATACATCGAATATACGTCTCCCTAGGCTGCTAAATGTTTCGTTGTTGGAATATTGAATTTCAGCAAAATGGAGCCGCACTTTGTAACTTCCTTTCATCATGCAGAGGCCATAGTATCTGATCGACCAAGGGGAAAGGCGAGCCGTTTTGTAAAATCCCGAGCCGCTCACGTTCAATGAAAACGGGTTATTTGCCGTGTAACCAGCGTAAGCATTTCCCATGTAAAGCCCGCTGCTGCTGTAAGCCCACTTTTCTGAAGAAGCAGAAAAAGAAGAGGAGAAAATCGATGGGCCGTTTGGATTGGTGTCCTCCTCATATTCATTCCCTCAAAAGTCATTTTGGGTCCTCCGCAATTGATAAACAAAGAATTGTCTGCATGTGGCGTTGGATGATATTGCATAAGGCATGATAGGGGACAAAAGTAGCTTAGACACTTTATGCTCGACAACGATTCAGACATGGTAGAACTCACACTGTGCTTTCTCGCTACAGGGAAGATCCTTCTCCATGCACCAGAGCCTCAATGGAATAAACCAGAAAGATTGTCGATAAGATAATTTTCACGTTCAATTATCAACAACTAGTTTAGTTTACGAGTTGTCAAAGAGACTTACCAGTTGTTTCCGTTGGATGAAAAACTGGAAATCAAATTACTGGAAAGCGACGGAATGTGTTAGACAATAACTCGGAAAATGTAGGGACAAGACAAAACTGTAAAATTTCTGCTTTAAGAGAGAACATGCATTGACTCACACTTGTGATTGCTGACAACTGACAAGAGAAGAACCGTTGAAATTGTTGTAAGATAAGTCGCTGCAATTCATACCTTGACCTAGTTATTGCATGTACTCACTCTCGTAAATGATAATAGTACAACATCGAAGATCAATATATCGGATGTCAACCCATGAGTCTCATACTAAGAATAATGAGTCGAATCCTGCAATCTATGACGATGGTATAGAAAACCAAGAACAAAGAACATGATGTGTTCATAGGAGTCTAACAGGTAATGCTTGCTGCTTGTTACCCAACTAGGTACTGCTCCTGTAAGGGAGTTGTTTGCTAGGAACCTGCATTCACAAATTAAAGTGATGCAACACTTGTCCAAAGAATTGTTTGGCGTCCGAATATATGAGGTGTATATGATTCTAAAGAGGAAGGAAAGTAAGCTACATATTTGTTGAGACATTAGGAGTAGTCAAGAGAAATTGTAAATACATGTAATTAGAGCAGCTCCCATCGTGTTAGGAACTTCACCCGGTCAATCTGTTGACGCTCAAGTCTCTACCCAAAGATGGAAAAAAAAAAAAAGGAGACAAATCAGACAGTTTTCCTGAGAAAACTTGCAAAGTTCATGTAATTTGATCTTCAGTTTGAGGCCTTCCTCATTCACAAAAGGTGTCTCTTCTTAAAGAATGCAATGATCTTGTGTGACAAGTCCAAAATCTATTAGTGCTTAGTAACTGGCCCACTAGACTTTACAAAGGAAAGAAGATATAGCACATGAACCGGCTGGGATCAAATGAAATATCCACCTCATTATAGTAACTTACAACGTTTGTAACGATGTCCAACTCTCAATGTAAGATGGAATTGAACCAGTAAGCAAGCAATTTCTCAGAATCCTGAGATGTGAAAAATAATAATTAACGGTAATTAGCTATAATAAAAGAGACGAAAAAACAAATCGGATGTTCGTTGTATTGAGCTCACAAAGTCCTCATCGTGGTCATGTTCAACAAATCAGGAAAATTTGAGCTTGAACCTTTCAAATCAGATATTCTCCTGGATGCATATAAAAACTACTCGATCACATAACATTAACATCCATTCTACCTCTTCGTGATAAAACACAACCTTGCAAGATTATAAGAGACAAAGAACAATTGCATCAAATGCTCACAACTCTGTTAGGTTTTTCAACAAAGATATGCTTGAAGGAATAGGTCCCTCCATAGATGTGCCTTGCATGTTCTGAAAAATTAATGCCGTGATATAAGAACAGCTTTTGAGTATCTCATAAATCACATAAATAAATATTTTTGGCCCTATTGAGAAGGATTAGGGATATGCATACAATCTTGTAATTTTGGTCCATTCCCAATAAAATCAGGTATCTTTCCCGATAATGTGCTTCCATCTATACGATTTGCCAAGTGGTCTATAAATCAAAATCCCTCAAAAGAAATTCAGCATGTTGAGAAATAAAAAAGTATTATAAAGCCACTTACAAAGTTTCTAAGTTCTTCAAATTGCCAAAGGATTCGGGTATCATTCCGTGAAATTATTAGCATAGGCAGTTGGCTGAAAAAAATATTAAGAATTAGGATCACTAAAGGGATCAAGTATCAATGTATAAACGTATAAAATATAGAATAAACCGTATTTGCATCTCCCCAAACAAAGACGAACTACATTCCAATTTAAGCGAAAGCCTAGAGTTAGATCGTTCATTTGGTAATTTCAAGTGGAAGAGACAAAAAGTGGGCTAATTAATGTACTCAAATTACTTGGATTTCCTTAAGCGGCTTAAGTTGCCAATGTTTGGCTCAAGAGGGCCTTCAAGCAAATTGTCCTCCAAGACACTAGCATAGGCATAAGTTTATCACCAAAGGGTCTAACAAATTCCAAATACGAAGGCATATGAATTATAGCAAGTCTTGACTCCTCCAAAGGTGCTGATGTTGCCAACTGGGAATACCACTTATGCGATTTCAAGCGCCAACCTAACATACCAAATCGAAAACAAAATTATGCTTCTTTTAAAGAACTCCTAATTAAATTGTAAATGACTTCGATGTATGATAAGATTAACTTACGTAATGATAAGTGGTATCTCGAGTAAGAGTTGTAGGAAGTGGTCCACTAATGTAGTTAAAAGTGAGAATTCTGCTTTCATATAATGGTCACTTTAGAACTTTTATAATTCTCAAGCAATAGTTTGCTAAAGTTCCAACAAATAAGTTGATTCAGATGTCCATGATTGCTACATTTCTCAGACATATACATGCTTGAGAAAATTGATAAACAGGTGCGTAAAGAAAGACCAATTAAGAATTATGAAAAACATTGTCAATAATAAGATAAGGTGGAATTAGAATGGTCTTCACCCAGCTCATAGCATGCATTTCTGCGACTTTCCCTTGGAAATAAAGAACCATGGCCCATCAGTTACATTCAAGTTCTTTAGCCTAGTTACCTTCCAGATGGGAAGATCTCATGGGATTGAATCTAACTTACATTTCTCTTAGGTAAGTGAGGTTGCCGAATTCATCAGGAAAAATCCCTGTCAAATTAAGTCTCTGGAGCTGGCTAAGAGACAAAGAAAAATAGGTAAATTGCAATTGATGCACGTGAAAGGAGGGAGGAAGGGAGAGAGAGAACTTGTCGGGTTCATACATACATTGCCGTGACATGACAAACTGTGCCGTTAGCGAAGGAACAATTACAAGCCACATTGCTTGTCATTCCCGAAGGCAAGGTCGTCACGTTTAGACCTATACCATTAATGCATGATTTTGTGGTTACATTCCAGTATTTGTTCCGCATTTTTGTGGCAATTGTTTTTAGTGTTTCCACTGCAAGCACAAACCAGAAGTTGAAAATCAGTTACTAGTATCCACTGCGAGAGATATAGAAGAGACTTAAATTGAGTTCAATTTGCAGACCTCAACTGAAAAGAGCCAGAGAGAGATTCAGGATCATAGTTTGGAAAGCAATTATCCCAAAACAGAGGGCGACAGGGAACTTCTTAACTGCCATTAAAGGGAAGAATTTAGTCATTCTCGCGTACCTTCATCTGGCGGCAAGAGTTGAGAATAACACTTGAAGACCCCAGAGCAAATCACGGCAAGAACGACGCAGACAGCCACTCTGGAAACTGAACCCAGAGGCACCACCATGGTTAACTTCTGCTGCTCCTCGCGCAACACCGACCCAAACTCTGACCTCGATCTCGAAAAAACCGTTTGCAAGCGCAACGATGCGAAAATGCTGCTGCGACCACGACCAAAATAGCGCAAAGAGACACCGGACGGAAAGGAGTGATTTTTGGAGAGGACGTGAAATGAGGATTTTCGAGCGCTTGGTGTTTGTCTGAGGGAGAGGGACAGTGTTGCACTCGGAGGGAAAGACAACTCAAGATTTATAGACATAAAGGATCTAACAGTTTTGTCCTCCGGTGGCTCTTCCTCGTTCAAAATGCTCATGTCTATTAAAAAAGTTAAAAGAAGAAGGGCTCTTGCATTAGTTTAGTTTTAAATTGCGACCAGCTGTCTTCGATTCTTTATTGCAAATTGCAATCAATGATAATATCGTGAGCGTGTTCGAAACGTTTATCGAACAACTAGAACAAGAAACTCATAATTTTCAAAATATAATTCTTTTTTGCATTATATATGATCTACATTGAAATGCTTTTCATTAAATATAAAAAGGGTACTTGAGATATCCCTAAACAATATTTAATTTAATATAACTGTCTCGATGCAACATCTTTCTCGCAAGCATATACTCTAAAAATCATATAGAAAAGAAAATCAACTTTATCTCAAGCTTCGTTGATTTAATAGAAAATGTGACATTTTGAGAAATATTTTCCAAGAAAATAACAATATATTACGATATTCGGCTGAAAACCTAAAAAAATAAACTAAAAAGTCTTTCAAATATTTTTTGGCCATAAACAATGATCGCCCACAAGTGATCTCAAACTTCACCACAAGATCGGTGAGGTTGAGCTCGACCCTTGTTGGATCTAGCAAGTAGGATGGGGGCCTGCCCTCACCGGCCTCTGCAAGAACCTCAGCGAGGCTCGAGCCCCACCTAGCTCACCGGATCTAGCGAGGCCTACCGCTAACGGTCTAAGTGAGGTCAAACTTCACCATGCCGGCCTCATCGACATCTAGCGAGGCTCGACCTTGCCAAAATAAGGTAAGCTTGACTCTCACTGTACTGTGGCGAGGCTCGAGCTCATTAGTTGCTATGGCCTGCGACTGTAAAAGAAGAAGAAGAAGAAGAAAGAAATTTTTTAATAATAATTAAAAACTCGAATTTAAAATGTTGGAAGAAAAAAAAATGGAAAAGGTGTTTGGTGGAAGAAA